>QANZ01053924.1:297145-327483 GCA_003254925.1 Chamaecrista fasciculata | reverse complement strand
TTAGGGGTCAATATGTAATTTTTGCAAAATTTATTATGGTTAAAATTACAAAATAGCTCCAAAGGGTACCAAAGTATTAAAGGAGAATACCACAGGGTACCAAAGTGTCAAGTTTCAAACCACAGGGTACCAAAGTGAAATATGGTCAAACCACAGGGTACCAAAGTGTAATTTACCCTAAAAAATATAATTCAGACGCCAAAAATATACATTTTGGTCTCTCCTCCAGTATATATATGGGTATACGAGAGAGGCACATAGTGGAAGAAGAGTGGATGGTGCGATGTGCTTATGCGTGAAAATCAACGGCCATATTATTACTCGCAAAAAGACAAACCGTTTTGATTAATATATAATTTTTGGTCCCACATTTTTTTCGTGGATAACATTTTGGTCCTTCAATTTATTTTTTCGAGGAAAGTTTGCAATATAGAAACCCAATCGTTGATGAATGCAATTTTTTACGGGTCAAGAGATATATTTCACTTTCATAAGGACCAATTCGTTCAATTTATATAAAATCATAGACCAAATGGTAGGTTTTTAAAAATTTTCATGTTATTTACATTTTGGTCCTTTCATTTCATTACATAATACTACTCCAACCTTCATTACAAATATTCACATCTAGCACAAATTTCGAGACAATTTCATTACCATTTCATTTCATAACCACCACAACCAAAAAGTCAAAATATTATTTTTTATTTCTATCTATTTCCATTATCAATTCTACCCCTATACAATTTAAAAAAACCCATATTTATTTCAACCAACCACAATCATTACATACCTTTTTTCATAATTTCACATCATATTTTTTTCATTACATCTCAAACTAATCCAAACACCATTTTCATTACATAATTTTCTCATTACCATTTCATTACATAAAATCATCATTTCATTACCTACTTCTAATCCAAACATTGAGAACTTTAACAAAATTATGAGACCAAATTTTTCCTTTGACCTTTATTATATCATAAACTAACCATTACCATCTAAATTTGACATGCAACATACTGCACTAAAGATATACGAATTAGAATCACAATCACCAACTTTCTCCTCCTTTTCACATACGAGGTTTTTATATAGGACTCAAACCTATGTTGCATCCATACAGGTACGGATACGTGCATGGGTACGGGGTACGACTCTTTTTTTAAAAATTGGGATACGGGTACAGCATAATATATTTATATAAAATAATAAAAATATCTTATATATATAATTTTTTAAAATAAACAAATAATAAATATCATAAAAGATAGAATTATAGAATGTAAAATAACATAATCAGAAAATAAATTTTTAATAAATTAACTTTTCACTAATTTAATTTGACAAAAAATATTTTAAAAATAAAAAAGTAACTCCCTACCTACCCCACGTTTGTTTTCTCTTCCCACAACTCAATGCTCAAATATTTCTCCACTTCCCCCTACCCTAACTCCTCAGTTTTTTTCAATGCAGTGTAAATATATGCAACACAGGTTGAGATAGGTCTTGAATACGTATCTCAATGGTACCAGGTAGGGGTACGGCCATGATTTTAACGTAGCCATGCTTCCTTGACTCACACATATTACTATATAGTTTACTACCAAACTACGTGTCAGACACATCGCATCATTATATATATGAGGCGTCTTCAAAGTCAAAATTAGAATTAAAACAAATTTCTCCTTTTTTGACATTCGGTGATTCCAATTTCCACATTTGATGAAATTGAAAACGAACATGATGAACACACACGTAGATAAATGCAAACAAGAAATCAATCAAACTCGATCGAGAAAGACTCAGTCACGAAGACACGAGATCGATTACTGGTTTAATTAACTAATTACTACCACTAGCACGTGCATGCATGTATACGTGATCACTGTACCAATGCGGCGAACGCGAGCACCATGAAAGCAATCAACAAATTAGTTCTTGTTGCTTTGATCACATTCCCATCGCTCTGAATCTCTAAACGAAAGAAACACTTCTTTGATGGCTCTTGTGTCACAACCTCAGCGATTCCATCGAAATCACACACGTCCATGCTTTGATCACGCACTTGAAAATACTGATTAAACGCATACGATGCTCGCGTCGTCACATCTAGATTCCCACACGAGCTATTCGCTGCGATGCTCGTACAATCCGCGCCTTGGCACGCATACGACAATGCGTTTCCAATCTTCCATTTGTCGTCCACATCTTTCTTAAGCGCACACCACTTTTTCTCTTGGTACAACACTCCCTTCGCCGACACCGGCATTTTGTCCTGTCCTTGGCCGGTAAAATCCACCGGAAACTTCGCAACGCCGTCGGACCGGAAAATCCCCCAATGTCTCTCGAAATTCCCCGGATCGATGCTTTTCAAATCCTCATCTAATAGCGAAAATAGATAAATCTGTAGTGCGTGTGGATGAAGGGGCGTTCCTTTTTTACTCGCCAATTTTTTCATCAATCCTTGGTAGAATCTCTTGGCATTGTTATTATTCGCGTTTGTCGCGCCGTCCGTCGGCCATCCTACTTCTCCGACCATGATTTTCGTGTTCGGGAAGCCGTTTTTCTTCAACGACGAAACCAGAGTGTCGAAATTGGCATCAAACGCGTTGTCGTAATGAGCGTTGTCGTCGTCGATGGATCTGCCTCCGTCGAAAAACGCCAATTCCATCGGAAAATCGCTGCTCTGGTAGAGACTAAGAAAGGGGTAAATATTAACCATAAACGGCGAATCCTTCTCGTTCAAGAATCTCACGATGTCTAACATTAGATCGTGAATATCGCCGCGGAAATCGCCGTCGGAAGGCTTGTTCGACGGCGAATCGTAAACGTCGGCGTTTAACGGAACAGAGACCTTGATTTTGTCTCCCAATCCTGCTTTCTCTATAGCTTTCTGAATATTCTTCATCGCCGGAAACGTCGTTTTCAGAAACGATCCGTTGTAACTCTTCAAAAACGGCTCGTTCCCGACGGCGACATACTTGATATTCACGCCGCCGTCGTACATGTGTTTCGAAACGTTCTGTTTCACCCAATCCTCTGCATCGTCGAAACTTCCGGCGAATCGGCTAAGCTGATCGTTAGGGATTCCGACCATGACTTCGATTCCGGTGCCGGCGAAGAATCCGACGGTCCATGAATCAGAATCGAAGAGCTTGACCTTGTTGATTCCGTTGTCTTTGAGCATATTGACGACGATGGGAGGGTATAAAGGGTGAGAGGCTAGGGAGCCCCAATTCACACCAAGGCCATCGATTTTGGAGCCTTGACATTGAATTAGATGGAGAAGAAGGAATGTGGAACAACATAACAATGTTGAAATAACGAGCTTATTATTGGCTCTAACCATCATGATTAAGGGTATAATGGTTAGAGCCTATCTAGCTATACGAAGAAGAGACGACAGTGTAGGAAAAAATTGAGAAATTGTATGGTGGCATCATGCTTAATATTGGCGTTAGAATCGGTGTTTAATTTCTTAAGTTAGGTTTGGTTATAAAGTTAAGTTGTAGATTGGTGAAGGAGAGACAAAATGACAAATAAGAAAAAATGAGAGGGTGGTGGAAAGACGAGAGTACGCTGAATGGGGAAATTAAAAGTATATATGTAATATTTAAATTATTAAAATTTAAGATTATATTATAAAGTAATTGCTAATTTTATTATATTTTAAAATAATAAAAATTTATACATGAACAGTGTATATGATTCATGAAAGGGTTCCTAAAAAATAAGGTGTAAATTATAATTTTTTTATATTTATTTTATACTATAGTTTTAAATGACCAGAACACATATAATATAGTATAGATATATATTGGTTGCGTGCATTCATGTCAACTGTTTCTCTCTTTCTTTTTTTGAGTAAATTAATAATTTGATTCTTGAAAAATCATTGAGTTAACAACTCGGTCCCTGAAAGATTGAAATGTATAATTTAGTCCCTGAAAGATCACAACGATAAACTAATTAGTCTTTTTATAAACTAAATATAAATAGTATACCGTTTTAATCTTTCAGGGACTAAAAAGTATACTGTTTTGATCTTTCAGGGATTAAATTGTATATTTCAATCTTTCAGAGACTGAGTTGTCAGCTTGGTGATCTTTTAGGGACCAAATTATTAGTTTACTCATCTTTTTTTATAGTAAAACTAGTAAGTTTATTTCAGGGTAAAATTACACTTTGATATCTTGTGGTTTAAAACGTGACACTTTGGTACCTTGAGTTCTTCACCGTTACCCTTTTGGTACCCTGAACAATTTTTTCGTTAGCTTCAGACAAAATTTGGCACATTACCTGCACGCGGCCACATTACCTCTTTTGAGTCTCCATTGTCTCAAGAGCAACCGATGATATCAAATTGGGTTTGAAAGTGGAGTTGGGATAAAAAAAAGTAAAAAAAAAAATACATAAATTGGTTTCACTTCATTTGTTGACGATCCTACCTTGAAAAGAAAAAGACTCATTAAGAGTAACTTGTAGTTCTAAACTCATTTCATTTAGACTTAAAACAAAGAAGATATTGTCAATTTCGCTTGTTTGACCATAAAACGAACAACTAATTTTTGAAATTTAATTTGATCTTGTTTGCTGATAGTCCTAACTAGATAGAAACGGTATTCTTTGACAGCAACATGTAACTTTGAATTCATCACATTCGAACTTGAAATGAGATAAATATGATCACATTCAATTGTTTGGGACCCAATGAAAAGATTTTCTGAACATTTAGGACGAATACAAATATTTCAAAATATAAAGAATTAAAATAAACATAAAAAATACATTTTAGAATTATAACTAAAATGAACATTCAATACATTTAACAAATTTAACAAATAAAATAAAAAGAAAACAAGTGGTCATGCACAAACCACCTAACAATCTAACAGAAATTAAAACACAAGTGACGTGACATTAATTTTCTTTTCATACAGGAATTAGGATGCCTATTTTCTCATTTTTTATGTATTTATGCTAGGGATGTTCAAATTTCGGTTTGGATCGGTTTTGACATTTTTTTCAACCGAACCGAACAAATTGGATGACAACTAAAGCCATCCAATCAATCCAGTCATTTTAGGTCAACCGAACCAATCCAAACTGATTTTAATCGGTTTGGATTTGATGGATTAATCGGTTTTCTATATATTCATTAAGTTAAAAATCTAAAAAGTACAAATTACAAAATATATAAAAATCTAGAAAATATAAGAAAAGATTAGAAACTGTAAATTAACCAAGGATGAAGGTTGAAGATGAAGTGATGAAGGAAGGATAAAGTGTAAAACTATGAATTGTGAAATATAAAGTGACTAAGTTTGAGTGTGAGGGACGACTAAATAAGAAAAAAATAAAAAAAATAAAGAAATTAAGTTTAGAGATAAGAATGTTTTTTATTTAATATAATATAAATAATATTTAATTAAATTATTAATATGGTTCGGTCGGTTTTTGGTTTTCAAAACCAACCGAACTGAACTAATCGGTTTTCATCTTTTTTTCATCCAATTCAACCAATTAGATGATTGATTTTGGTCGGTTTTGATCAGTTTGGATTAAATTGATCGATTGAGTTTGGATTAGATTGGATTTTAACGGCCCCTAATTTATGCTACATAACTTTTCCTAGTAGTCTAGTCCCAAATCTCATTACAAGACAGGCATGAATCAAATTTGATTGGGGGTTCAACTCTTAATTCACAGTTTGGGATTGAATGTTACAACACCTAAAATGTCGACAAAAACAAATTAAGCATTTGATCATCAATATAATCAGCACGCACAACCACTTCGTTGTTCTGGTTCTGATACCGTTTCGGAGATTCCCCGAAAATATCTGCAAACATACATTGAATTTGACTCAATTGTGTTAAAACTATGTTGCAATTAAGAAGAAATTCACTTTTCAATTTTTGACTCTTGAATTCTAATATGGTACTACGTGATAGCTCATATTTTATTTTTTTGGCCAGAAAAGATAGAAATATTATTAGAAGAAAAAGAGAATACAAGCAACAATAAGCAAAACAAAAAAACAGAATACACAGAACACCAGAAAAAACTATCTATCCAACACCAGAAGCCTCAAAATCAGCATCATCTACCAAAATGAGATAGCTCATATTTGGTCATTGGCATATTAGTCAATTTAGTCAAATCTCACTAATAAACTATTAAGGTCAAATAATCATTTTGGTATTAGTTTTATTTTAGTTTTATAATTAATTTTTGTTCAGTTTTCATATTTAAACTTTTAAATTTATTTTATTATTAGTTCAAAATATGATTTTATTTTGTTTCTATCGTTATTTCTTATATGAACAATTAAAATTAACTATTTCGTTCTATGTGTCATAATAAGTGAGTTGGTAAAAAGAGAAAAAATTAGTTACAAATTTATTTTCAATTAGTTAAAAAAATTTCTTTCTTTTTCTGTGAACTCATTTATTATGACACATAAAAGATAGAAATAAACTATATTATTTGTTTATATTAGAAAAACTCAAAAACGGTAGAAACTAAAAAAATCACGTTTTAGACTAAGGATAAAACAATTGTGAAAGTGTGGAGATTAAAATAGAAAAAGTTAATTGTAAGATCAAAATGAAATGGACCCCATATTTTGAAGACTAAAATGACTAGTTGACTAGTTGCTAATTATTTTTTGCAAACTTATTATATTATCTGTCACTCATTTAAGACGTTATCTAGGTTATTTATTTATTTATATAAAATATCTAGTCTTTCATATGTAAAGGATTCTCAGGTTTTCACTTAGAGATTTACTCATGATATTTCTTATTAACTTGATTATCAGAGTTTAAGTGAAACATTTGCTTCCTGTAATTTTTTAAAACTTTATTCTACAAGCATTTAACTGAATAATCTTCTCCAGAAAATTAAGAATTTATCACCTTTATATAACTAGCTCTGTTCTAAATTGAAAAAGGCTTGGATATCCTCATGAATCTAATAAAATGGCAGGTAATGAATGACTCCATAGGATTGTACAGATATGTCTTAAATAACCGAACACCAAAATTATTGTCGTGAATTTCACATGCACTTTTTAACTACCGTTTGCCAACGACTTTTCATAAATGCTATTTTATATATGAATTTTTCTAGAGCATTGATTTAAAAACAAAAGTACTTTTTGCTTTAATTTTTTTAAAAAAAAATTGTGGAATCTTGTTACTTTTCTTTTTAAATTGTTACTAATTTTTAGTTCTCAATATATCATAACCAATGACGCTTATTTAAAAAAAAAAATCATTGGGCATGCCAATATGGGAAGTGGGCTCATGGGTACTAACTGGATTATAAGACAGTTAAATTTCCTATATAATGAAGATGAATATCTATAGACCATAAGATAACCTTAAAATGAACCGTGATTTTAAGGATATAATTTTATGTTCTCAAGATTGATTCAAAGGATAAGCATTTGGTTGAAGTAACAAGAAGGAAAATAAAGAAAGCACATAATGTGATGATAGTGAGATTGATTGATTTATTGATTGATTCTTACATGTCCGTGGAGTGTTCATTTTCTAATGCAGATTTAGCAGCACATAAAAACGCCTCCTCAACATTGTATCCCTCTTTAGCAGATGTCTCAAAATAAGGCATGTTTCCTCTTGAAGCACACCATTCTTTGGCTTTATTCTCAGAAACCTGCAAATTATATAATTAAATCAAACAACTGTAGAATTGAAGCATCATGAACTACTTCATTATTAGTTATTAATACATAAATAGAAAACACAGAACCATATATATAGAGAAAGAGATTAATTAATCCCTCCAAAAAAATTTAATTTTCCTTACCATTCTACTCTTCCCACCATTTACATCAACCTTGTTTCCAAGTAACACAAAGGGAAACCCCTCAGGATCACTCGCTTCTGACTGCACAAGTAAGCCACTCAAAATGCCAAAACATGTTAAT
Organism: Chamaecrista fasciculata; assembly: GCA_003254925.1. Taxonomy (NCBI): domain Eukaryota; kingdom Viridiplantae; phylum Streptophyta; class Magnoliopsida; order Fabales; family Fabaceae; genus Chamaecrista; species Chamaecrista fasciculata. The sequence continues at coordinate 319,520 of QANZ01053924.1, read as the reverse complement.
AACATTAACAACGTAGGAAAAAGAGAAAACTTATTTTAGTCCTTAAATTTGTCTTAAAAGAAAACTTTTTTACAAAAAATGATGTGTGTGGTGTGAGTGACCTGTTTGAGAAATTCGTCATGCCAATTGTTGAGTGTTTCGAAGGTTTTATGAATGTTTACATCATACACAAGAACACAGCAATCAGCTCCTCTGTAAAATGCAGCCCCTAAACTTTTAAACCTTTCCTGCCCTGCAGTGTCCCAAATCTGACACAACAAAACAAACATCATTTGATAAATTAATTCAATCAAATGTTTCATTAAGTACTAGGATTAGGAATTGATCAATTATTAATTAATTAGTAGTTTAATCAGTACACTCACTTGCAGAGTCACCCTTTTGTCGTCCACTTGTACTTCCTTTGTAACAAAATCTGCTCCAATGGTGGCTTTATATTGTGGACTGTACTTTCTGTACACGTATCTGTGTATCTTGTTAACTTCCACAAATTACAGTTTCATCATTGGAAAAACCAAACAAACAAAATCAAATTGTGAAAATTAACAATGGCATGAGATCCATGGATACTGATTCATCAAAGACGTCTTTCCCACCCTGAAAACAAATAATCAAATTAAAAAAAAAGGATATTAGAACTTGAAACTTTAATTCAAACCCACATTATATATACATATATATTAAAGAAAAGTGATGATAAATCGTACCCACTGTTGCCTAGGACGATGACCTTAAGCAAGGTTCTCTTGTTGTGGGAAATGTCCATAGTGGAGACCAAGAATTGAGCTTAATTTGTTGTGTCCTTAAGCAGTTTAATTTCTGTTTGTAATAGTTGTGATTGATGATATATATGTATATATATGTATATGATGATGTACTAATAAAGAAAAAGTGAAGGCAATTCTGGAGGCTCTTGTGGATTCTTCGTGTTCATCATGGCGATGATATCCTCCATTCTGGGTAATTAGCTTTTTGCTTTTTTTAGCAATTGAATGATATGCAAGAGAAGCATGTGAGCCCTGCCCAACTAAAACCCACGTACCACTGCCAGCGAAGCCTTATGTTATGACTTATGACTTATGACTTAGCTTTACCTTCAAAAAAATTAGGTCAAAACTTCATTTTTTCCTTAAATTATATAATGAATTATGTTTTAGGTCCTCAATTTATTTTTTATTCTGTTTTGGTGCTCAAATTTTCTTATTTATTCTATCGTTAGTCCAAATCATGAATTGATTCCCTCTGGAATATGTCATTACCCCTGATTTCTATAGTTAAAATAAACGATTTCTCTCTCATATGTATCATAAACTCTTAATAAGTGAACTAGCAAAGAGAGAAAGAAAAATCTTAATTTTCAATTATAAACTAAGATAAATTTGTTATTGATTTTTCTTTTCAAAAAAGAATATTTCTTTTTCTTGTCAAAAAGAGAAATGGGCTCGATCAAATGTTACGTATTTGACTCATAATAATGGTATAAACTAGATAGAATCATGTTTTAGACCTATAATAAAAACATCAAAAAAGAAAATTGGTGATCAAAACCAAATTTACCCGATAATATAAGGATAAAATGAAAGTTTGACCCAAAAAGATATAAAACTACATATGTCATTGTCGTTGACACTTTTTTGTATTTTTTTTACATGATTGTACTCACCAAACAAATATGAAGTGGAGGCAATGAGCATACGTGCTTGCCTCCCCTTCATTCATTTTCTTCATCCATTCGGCTTCCAAGTACAGGTTGGATTATAGTTACTAATTAAACATCTTTTTTTTTTGGCCTAGAACTAATTAAACGTCTTAACTGCTTGTGATTCATTTTTTTAAGAAAAAAATACAATTAGAAGAAAGGATTGTTAGTGATAACACTTTAACAGTTTAACTTGTCAATTTCGTTATGGCCTGTACTTCATTCACATATATCATAGAAAAACACAAACGGATAAGTCTTACCATCAACTAACTAAAATCTGTTACAAATGTAGACCCCACTCTCTTATATCTCTAAACGTCCTGCTCGACGCTCGTGCATAAATACTCAATATTAATCAAGGTAAATATTTTATTGAGTATTTAAAAAAATTCACTTTATAAATCTTAAGATTGATGACAAAAGATATGGACCAAAAATACACTTTGACTTAATTTAAAAAACTTAGACTACAATTAACCAACTAGAAAATAAATCTTTCACTAGACAAGCACACATGCATTGCTTGGACTAGGCCTAGACTTGTTTCTTCTTGTTTTTTTTTTTTTTGCCAAAACTAGGCCCAGACTCGAGACGTAAGATTTTGTTGAAAGCTGATCATAAGACTATATATGATTATGAAGTATGTTTTGGGCATTATTTATCACTAAAAACTTCATCAAACTTTAAATTCTCTCGCAACTAAAAACAAAAAATAATTCAACCAATCACGATAGCACTCGTCATGTGCAAGTTAGTTGGGCAATAAAGTTCTCACTTCTCACACATGACAACATTAGTAAATGAAGTCTCAATGAACAGACTTCTTTTTATTGGATAGTATATGCATGGCAGAATTTGTTGATTAATTAAAGAAATTAAGTTAGCTTATAGTGATAAATTACGAGGGCTGCAAAATAATAAAGAGTTAAAGGGTCACATGAGACTATCAGAGTATAAATTATGTGTGTACTCAAATAACTAAGGGTCCGTTTGGTACCATTTGGGGTAAGTAAAGGAAAGGGTTTTACAAGGGAAAAATTGTGAGGGAATGTAAAGTAGGTAAAGATTGAAAGTGTTTGGTATAAAAATGCATGGGAGGGAAAGTAACTTAGGTATACATAAGGAACACTTTTGTTATAATTAAAGTTTTTGTTTTTAATTAAAAGCTTCATATCTATTCTCTTTTTTTTATGATTGATCTTTTATATATATATATAGTAGGGGCTTCAAATGTGTATGTAATATTTATAATTATTGTCAATGTAAAATTATATAAAAATAAAAATAATTAAAAATAATATTGCGTACAAAGTATTTAAAAAAAATTGAAAAGTGAAAATAAAAAATATATAATAGTATAAGAACAAATGAGAGAAAATGAGTTTTGAAATTAAAATCTAACAGTTGAGATTCATGGAAAACATGGATTATGTGGTATATAGGAACAAATGAGAGAAAAAGAGTTTTGAAATTTAAACCTAACTCTAGGGATTCATGGAGAACATGGGTCACATGAGAAGTTATCTTTTTTTTTTTTTTTTATATATATTTGGAAATATTTTTTTGAGTTGTCTTATGTTTTTTTTATTTGTATCAATTCGATGTGAATGTACCTTCTTTCGAAAAAAGGAAAGTCAAAATCAATTCCATAGTAGAGCCGTATGCAATACTAAATATTTATTTTAGACTATAATTTTATATGATTGACTACCAGAAATGATCTCAGACATATATAATAGGATAGATATATGCACCAAATTTTGATCACATGTCTTATGTTTATTGAGTAATCTTACCTAAATTTAGCCTTATAATTAGGGATGATCAAAATACTCATAGCCAATAGAGACCCTCAAATTTACTCTATGGGTATAGGTCTGGACCCGGACCCAACCTTAATGGGTCCAAGTTCGGGTATGATAGTACCCTACCCGTACCCTACTCATATACCCATTAATAATAATAAATATTTATTTTTTATATATAAAAACATAAAACTTTAACGCTTTTTATTGAAAAAATATTAAATGTTTCATAAATATTGAAATATTTTATTAATGCATTTTTTTTTTAATTTTTAATAGTTATAGATATAAAAAGTTGGACGAATATAAGTTTATATTAACAAAAAATAATTTTTTTAAAACATTATTCTAGGTACGGGTTCAGGTATAGGGATTGGACTAATAGATATAGATATGGAGATTACATTTGATATTCACTCATATTTGGATTCGGATCCAAGTATCGTAGTGCCTAATCATATTCTACCTAGCTATGATCATTCCAACTTATAATGTACACATATATTAGTGGTGAAAGTGGATTGTTTGAGAGAAGTCTATTTGTGGATAAGCAGCAAGTGGCAGTAGTGTTGTGGTAAACTTATTAGAGAGTAAAGGACAAGTATATATGAAAGGACTTAATGGTATCAACATATATATAGTAATACAGGTACTTTTTTTTAATCATTATTATATATATATTATATCTATCTATATTATTATAAAAATTAATAATTTTAAATTTATTATTTAAAATTATTTGTAATATTTTATGAAATTTTAATTTTAAATTATTTCAAATTTTACATATCTATACTATATTATATGGCTTAGGGTGTTTATGGTTGGTCAAAAATATCTAATTTAAAAAATAAAAAATAAAAAATAAATACTTGAAACCATCAATATCTCTCCTCGAACCGGGCCTCTTCTTCCCTCCAAACCTGGCAAGGCGCACTCGAGCCAATCGAGTGCCCTCTGCACACTTAGGGGCGGTCGTGATCCCTCCAGGGTCATGGCGCGCGCCTCCAGATTAACACGCGGTCACCCACGACTGTCTTGTTCCGCAATCCTCGCTGGTGGAGATCGTGGGCCACAGACTTAGTCAGACCCACGTTTTCCAGTCGCCTGGCGCCCGCCCAGTAACGCGACACGCAATCACCCACGATTGCCTTGTCCCGCAAATATCGGTCTCCACTAGGGATGATCATGGGTAGGGTATGGGTAGGGTACCTTGATCCTCGTCCCCATACCCATCAGAAATTATCATCCCCATACCCGGACCCATACTCGTGCGGGTATGAATATCAATCCTCATACCCATACCCTATGGGTACCCCTATACCCAGACCCAGACCCATACCCGAAAAAATTCAAAAAATATTATTTTTTTTAACATTATTTTATATATATATATATTGAAATAAAAAAATAAATATAATTTTATATATATACATTAATACATGTATAAAATATAAATATAAATATTATATATATATTTAAAATAAAAAAATATATATAATTTTATTTTTAAGTTTTCACTATATTATATATATATAATTATTAATTGATAGTATATTACTGTAGCGGGTAGGGTACGGGGTGGGTACCCCATTCCCCGTACCCGGACCCATACCCGTAAATTTAAATGGGTAAATCCTCATACCCGGACCCGTATATTTTTACCCGAACCTATACCCAAACTCATCGGGTAAAATTTGCGGGTCCCCGTCGGGTATGGATATTTTGATCATCCCTAGTCTCCACCACTCCCGCTGGTGGAGATCGTGCCTGACTACGTGGTGCGCCCCGCGCGCTGGCCACCACTCTCCCCCTGCTCTATAAATAGAGCTTAACCCACCAGACTAAGGTTAGCTACTTTTCACCTTTCAGAATTCTCTTGCTCTCACATCATTCATACACCAACTTGAGCATCAGAGTATTCTTCGCAGGGCCCCCCTGTGAAGTTCTTGCAGGTACTTGGACGATCAAATTGCTCTTGCAGCCCTCACTTGTTGAACTAGGTAAGCGTGTCTATTTTCTACTTTATCACATTGCATAATTGATTTTAACTGATTTTAATATTGCGAATAAAAACAAAATGAAAAAAAAAGAAATGCAAACATTTCAGCATTTCAAACATACGTGGATGAGCCAATTCAAAAGAATCTTAAATGACGGATTTTATTTACTCTTACCACAATCATAATTGACGGTTCCATTATTTATATATATTTTGAATTAAACTATTTCATATTTTACATACATATGTGCATCTCTCAAATCCCCTACAATTATTTCTTATATTTAAACTTATAATCACAATTTTATAAGATTTTATGTCTCTTTAAATTTTATATTATTTTAAAAATTATATAAATATTTACGTACCCGTTAGGACAAGGAAAACCCCTAGTATATATATATATATAATCCCTACTGTATTACGATGTATATAGGTGGTCCCATTAGTTTTCTTATAGCAAAACCAAGTTAAGTGAATGTAATCCATGATATTGATATCGGACTCCCCTACGTCACCAACATGACGTAATCTTGGTGTTAACGTGGACCAATAGTGAATCGAAGAACTATATAATAATGCATTATACTTCCTCGAAAGTGTTTTTTCCATATTGCCACTGAAGGATGGTTCCAAGCAAGAGCCATAGCGTTACAAGGAAAAGAGAAAAGAAATAAAAATGATTTATTCAATTAATAACTTTTTTGCGCATGTATATAGAAATATTAGGTGCTTTGCGTGCTTGTAGGGACTAAATTGTTGACTCAATTAAAAAGGAGAGATTAAATAATAAATTTTCTCTTATTTTTTTCATAGTCATCAAAGTAGTGAGAAGTAGTTACTTAACTCCTTCCACTATTTTTTTTTCTCTTTTAATATTTCAAAATAAAATTAATTTTGATCAACCAAAAAGCGAAAAGAGAAAATGCTATATTATTGTTTGCTTTGAGATCATGGTGTACTCAAATTAATAAGATATTATTTAATATATTCTTAAGTACTGAAAGTGATAAAAAGCGAAAATGCTCTCCCTTTAGTCTAATAAGCTACTAGCTAGCATTATTGTTTGCTTTGAGATCATCCACCATCGCCATAGTTTTTCCAAGAATGGAGTACTATTTGGAAAACCCTAATAACAATAATAATATTCCTAACCCTAATTTCCCTCAATTTTCTGCCGATTATCAGTTCATGCCAGATTACGTTGTGTTCGATGATGGTTTTGATGTTCATCATTATCATCATCAAGAGTCATGGTCACAGAGTACAGAATCGTCGGAGAAGCAAGCCACCAATAATATGAGTGATGCCACTGGAATATTCAATAATGGTGCAACATTCTCTAACAACAATGATATTACCATGCAAGTACCTTTTCATTTAATTCCTCTCTCTTGTTTCTTTTTTTTTTTTTTTTTTTTTTTTTTTTTTTNTTTTTTTTTTTTTTTTTTTTTTGTATTTTTACTTCGTTGAATTTTTAAGTTAATTAATTAATGGTTGTGCAGAAAATGCAAGAATAGGAGTGCTAAAAAAAACAAGGGAGAGAAGAGACGAAGGATCGCGTTTAGAACCAGATCAGAAATCGAGGTTATGGATGATGGATACAAATGGAGGAAGTATGGAAAGAAATCAGTCAAGAACAGTCCCAATCCGAGGTATAATTAAATTTCTAGAATCTAAGACAACTTTTTTGTGCCCGATAGATGTAATTAATTGTGATTATTATTAGTCTATGTTCACACTCTTTGGCACTAGCTGTCAATCAAATTACTATATCATATATGATTAATGATTAATGACCTATGGTGTATAATAGTTTATATATAAATAAAATTATGTCTCATGGAACGATCTTTTCAACCAGAATTAGTCATCCATCGGAATGAATTTAATGAGCATTTGAACAGTAATATATAGATGTGTAGGAATATTGTCATGGCGGCTGATAAATTATATATCCATATATGATATATATATATATATACATTAATTGCTTTTTAAGATGGATCACTCATTATCTCGTGGATCTCATGGTTTGGAGTGTTACCAATGGACCCCAAATGTGTACTTTTTTGGCTATTTAAGTAATTCGCAAATTGATAGATGTCTTATATCTAATTAATTATTAGCATATATATATATATACATATATATTTATATGCATGTGGGGTTCATTGGTTTGTGTTCAAATTGACAAATTAAAGAGGCAACTGGCCAAGATGGTGTTTGATAAATGATCCATTTTTATTTAAGATGTTCATTTGTGAAGCTAACAGCATAAGAGACACACACACACACATGACACATATATAACACCTTAAATTAATCCACTATATATAATTTCTGGATAGTTTAACGGCTTGCTGCTGTTAAATTTTGTTATTAATTTAATTAATGTAATAAACTGCCTTGTTTGATGGTGAAATATTTATACTACTGATCTTGTAGTAATTAACTAGATGTTCCTGAGTACTATTGATATATGTATATTTTAAGAAAGGATAAATTACAGAAAAGGGCCCTGTGGTTTGGCCCAATTTCAGATAGGGTCCCTGTGGTTTGAAAAGTGTCAAACATGGTCCCTGTGGTTTGCTCCGTTAACAAAAAAGGGTCCCGAGGTATATTTTCGTCCAAAATTTAACGTAAATTTTCGCTAAAAAACTATTTTAAGACCCCAAAAGTTTTATTTTTTACATTAAGGTCTTTTTCTTTTAGAATAGGATCAAAACATAAAAAGAAGAAATAAATTGGAATTCTAATGAAATTTGCCCAAAATACACAAGTTGTTCTTCTTCCTCCAGCTCCTCTCTCTCTTTCCCAAGTTCTTCGCTGAGAAATAAGGGCAAGCGCTTCGTCTCCAATGCTAACAGATCTGCGGTCGCATTTCAAAGCGAGCTTCGTGACAGAATCGAATCGAGAGAAAAGAGAATGGATAACCACGAGAAGATCTGAGTGAGCGTTGAGGGAGAGACGGTGACGACTCTGTCCCTCGATCTGGAGCCAGCGGCGGCATACGAGGGAGCAGCGGTTGCGGTCGGCGGAGCCAAGTGACTGAAAAATGCAAGCCAAGCACTAGTCGGGAAGATAAGATATGTAATCTGAATAACTTGCGATTGTCGTCTGGAAGAATGGGTGAAACGACGACAGGCGTTGATCTGGATTTGGACTTGGAGCGTTGGATTTGACTGGTTTGGCGACGACAAGGGATTGCGGCCGTCGAAGCAGCCTGGCCCATCCACGTTGATTCTAGAAATGAAGGGTTTGTATCACAAGCTTCACAATCTTTTACCTTACCTTATAGCAGAGACGAGACGATGATGATGATGATGCAGAGCAGTATGCATCGTCTTGTTCCTCATTGGAAATGTCCATTGCTCTCAGAGACGGACATGAAATCGGATTTCATTCGGGCATTTCTGCTGACGTGACCTAGATTGGGAATTGGGAAAGAGAGAGAGGAGCGGGAGGAAGAAGAACAACTTGTGTATTTTGGGCAAATTTCATTAGAATTCCAATTTATTTCTTCTTTTTATGTTTTGATCCTATTTTACAAAGAAAAGGAACTTAATGTAAAAAAAAACTTTTGGGGTCTTAAAATAGTATTTTAGCCAAAATTTCCGTTAAATTTTGGACGGAAATATACCTCGGGACCCTTTTTGTTAACGGAGCAAACCACAGGAACCCTGTTTGACACTTTTTAAACCATAGGACCCTATCTAAAATTGGACCAAACCACAAGGCCCTTTTCTATAATTTACCCTTTAAGAAATCCATGGTTATCGTTCAGTATTATTAAATTAGCTCCCTTTATATATATATATATATATATATATAAATTTGCTCCCTTTGGAGGATCGAAATGTAGTTGAATATTGCATGGGTGATAATAAAATTGTTCATTAATCACTAAAAATTATAATACGATGATCATGTTTTGAATTAAGTGTAAATTTAAATATAGATTTATCACTGATGCATGATAGGAAATAATGTATATATATGTGGATGGATATGCAGGAACTACTACAAGTGTTCAAGTGGAGGATGCAATGTGAAGAAAAGGGTAGAGAGAGACAGAGATGACTCAAACTTTGTGATAACAACATATGAAGGAGTGCACAACCATGAAACCCCATGCGCCACCTACTACACTCATCTCTCATTCCTCCATTCTAATGCTAATTATTTGCCCTTATACCCTATCTAATATTATTAATTCTATCTTTTGCTCCAAATTCATCAATATCTTCCATTATATTTACCTAGTTATTAATAAAAAAAACCTAGTTATTTTATTTTCTCTACCCTATATATATATATACTACTCTTCATTTGTATGTATATGTGCCATGTATATTACATGTACTATATATGTAAGATACAAGGTTGTCCTCTCTCACCAAAATCTACAAAATAATATGGCTAAAAAGATAGTTTTTTTTTTAAAAAAAAAATTTAGGTTTTTCACTTGTATTTTTTTTTAATTGGAGATCGATGTTTAGTAGGTTTGGTCCCACCTGCTAAAATCAATCCAATTATCTTCTAATTAGGTTAGACAACCGCATGAGTTGGTTTGTACTAGCTAATGAATGGATTGAGTTGTGGATTCTAATTTTCTGAATCCGTTCAATCTAGATTAATTTGTCAATTCGTCTTTCTCTATAATTGTAATATTATATTTGCAATCAATCCAATTCTCATGTCAATATAGATTTTAGAGTTCATACATTCTCTGTCAATCAATATTTAATTTGATGATACTCATACTACATCTATTTTGTTGTATTTTATTCTAATTGATTATTGTAGTCTATTTGATGGTATTCCAGTGTTTTCTCTAGAGAAACATTTGTTTACATATTACGTTTTTATGATTAAAAATGATTATAAGAATTGATGTTGTGATTGTAGATTGGAAAATGGTTGTAATTTGTAAAAATATTTGTTATTTTAGTAGATTTTATTTTTTTAATTCAACCAAACTCCACTCGTTCTCCAATATCTTTAATTCAACTAAACTCAACCCACTCTTAATTCAACCTAACTCTCACAATGAACACTCTGAGATAAATTATGTTTCAGAAATTGTCACGTACTAAATATGAATAACTATTTTGATAAATAAGACTATAATTCATCCCATTTTCTGGTAATATGTAAAATTATTTTCATGTTTAATTTGTTGTTATGAGAATCTGAATAATAGAAAAAAAAATAATTCAAATTATATATATGTACACTATTTTATTCATTTTTATAATTTATTTATTTATCTTAGTGTAGAAGATAAATAAAATAGTGAATGAAAGGTAAATTATAGAGATCAAACTTATATATATTAAATCATTTTTTTAATAGCAAACATATATCAATATCAATATGTACCCTATTTTTTTTTTTGGTAATATGTACCCTATTGAATTAGCTGCCACGCATATTAAAATAACTTGATGTATGTACTATATATATTGATAATCTTCCACTTCCTTATCAAATTCAATTGACATTTCTGAATTCATAGACAAAAGTGACATGAACTTGTGTGGACAAATAAATTGTGATAAGGTTTACCAAAAAAAAAAAATAAATAAATAAATTGTGATAAGAGTTTAACTATCACTATTCACTAAGAGGGCCCACTCATAGAACTTTATTTTGGGCCTATGAAGGATTTATTGGGCCTTGGGTTAGAGTTTGGATCAAGTCAAAAAATGAGAAATATTAGAGTTTGTACTTTTTTTTTTGGCCAGTATTAGAGTTTGTACTTTGGATTATTAAAAAAAATATATTTTTCGGTAATTTCTTGATTTTTGGTTAGTAATATTATGGACGAACATTTCATCGCATCCATTGTAGAGGCGGTCGAATGTGATCGTATTTCGCATCTTATTCTGCATACTGTTTTAACTTTTAACTTCTGTTTTAGTTGATTGAAGATACTGCAAATTGATTATATCAATCTTCTGCAACCGATTCTTCATTTCCTCATCTTCTTTGTGGATCTTGTTTATCATTGGTCACTGAACTTTACCTATAACTTTGAGCATCACCAAACTTCTCGGAAAGCTTCATTTTCACTTGATTTCTCGGATATCCGCTTCATAGATTTTGGTCAGATCAGTTGGCGAACTGCTTGACTTTCTGGAGATGTGTGACATCCTACCATCAGATTTCTGCTCGGATCTTGGCGTAATTCTCACATGACATGGATTTTACTATAAAAGTTGTGGTTCCAACAACAATATTGAGAAGTTGCTTATTCTCCTGGAGGTTGAATCCGGAACTTGATCGAGGGTTTTTTATGTGTAGGCCTGTAGGGAAAGCATTTCAGTTTTTGTTTCCGTAGTTGTATTTGGAATCGATTCCGTTAACAAGGTGTGGTGGAAAGCATGTTTAGGAGGGACCGTTTTAGGGAGAACAGAGACCAAAACGGCGGGCCTCCATCTGGACAGGTTAGAGTGCTCGTTGTTGGTGACTCAGGTACACGATCTTTCTTCTTGTTAAGCTTTCTTAGTTTTGTATTTTGCTTTTTAACATTATTGTGGTGACGAATCTCGAAACGGAGGCTCAGATTGTGTTAGGGTGGACGAGAGTGAACTATTTATTATGTTGGTTATTGTGTGCAGGAGAGCTCCTCTAAATAAAAATCACTGGAAATTTATAACAGTGCTGCTGAAAACCTTGGATTATGAAAATAAGAAAAGAAATCCAATGGTGAGACCTTTGGAACTCCCAAAGGAGTTTACGAGAGTTATGTTAGTGGGTTATACCTTTGGTCTTTAGAGGGGAGCTTACTCATTTTCTGTGGACTATAGTATAGTGAATCTTATAATAAAAGTAAATGAATCAAATAGTGGTAAAGAGAATGAAATTATTTCTGCTTAGTGCTTCTGAATTTTGTGGAGAGAAATAGTTCTTGCTTATAATTCTAATAAATACAGAAATTAGAGTTGAGTAGCCATGTGCTTGGGTATTGTGTGTCATTGATTCGAGTTTAAACTGTCCACTTGTTGATCAATAGGAAAATTTATGGTTTCTTGTTATTTGTATAACTTTCAGAGGTCTACAAAACTGCTCGTTATGGTTGTTAGCCATTGAGGATACATAGTGATTTGATGAATTTAAACTTCATAGGCTTACATGAAGGGGGGAAAGAAGGGAATCTCTGGGCACATGGATTCTTGTCCTGTTTGGCTTTTTTTTTTTCCTCCAGAACATTTTCACAGAAAGATTGTAGCTGCTGATATGTCATCTTGTCATATTTTTGCAGGTGTTGGGAAGACGTCTCTAGTTCATCTCATTGTCAATGGTTCTTCCATTGATCGCCCTCCTCAGACAGTAGGCTGTACAGTTGGTGTGAAGGTAAAGACTCCCCATGCTCTGATCAATTCAGAAAATGCATCCCTGTTACTGTAGTTGAAGCCTTCACCTAGTGTCCACTGTTGCTTGCTTGCAGCACACTACTATTGGAAGTTCTGGCAGCTCTTCAAGTAGCCTTAAAGGTGATTCTGAGAGAGATTTCTTCATTGAACTCTGGGATGTTTCAGGACATGAGCGGTACAAAGATTGCAGGTCTCTTTTTTATTCGCAAATTAATGGTAAGCTACGAAACCCCCCTCCCTCTCCTGTTGTCATGTTTTAATATTCTTTTCCCCGTTTATATAATAGGTATGTTTGTGTAATATAACAAAATGGAAATGTCTTGAAAACTAAGGAAATAGATATCTAATACTTAAAGTAGTCACTGAATATATTTTTGGTTTCTCTTTTCAAGCCTTACATACTTAAGATAAATGGATTTTGGTTGAGTCTTTTATTTGGAATTGTCCATCTTAATCTTATCCCTTTATTGAGTATTCTTTGTCTAGTTTGGTAGGTTGCTGAAGAACCCTGTACCTTTTGATTTGCTAAGTTATCTAGAATTGGCCGTCTAATTAAGATTTATATGCATCATACGCTTTACCATTATTTTCTATAATTGCATTATATTAGAAGTTTAAACCTTAATAGCTTTTTTTTATTTACATAATGTAGCAGAGGTTTCAACTTAAGACCTCTCACTACTAGACTACACCTAGTCGCTCACTTTCCTTGATAGTGTTTTAATATACCAAAAACTCTACAATTTAAATTCATTAGTAATTGAACAAGCCTCAGCAGTAACTACTTATCAGAAACTAGGCATTCCTATTTCTTTAACAAAGGATTCTTGTTTGAACTTCATCTGCAGGTGTAATTTTTGTTCATGATCTATCGCAGAGAAGAACAAAGACTGGTTTGCAGAAGTGGGCAGCAGAGATTTCTGCCACCGGAACATTTTCAGCTCCTTTGGGTTCTGGTGGCCCTGGTGGCCTTCCTGTTCCATATATTGTTATCGGTAACAAAGCTGATATTGCTGCAAAAGAGGGTACAAGAGGAAGCAGCGGGAATCTTGTTGATGTTGCACGCCAGTGGGTTGAGAAGCAGGGTTTGCTTCCATCCAGTGAAGAGCTTCCTCTGTCAGAGAGTTTTCCTGGCGGTGGAGGCCTTATTGCTGTAAGTATCTTAAATGAATCATTATACAGTGTGATGTTTCTTATCACTTTGGGTTATGCTTCCCCTTTCTATGCCTAAAACAGTAAATCTAACTCGTGAAATTGTGTTCATGTTGAAATAAAACTGAATAATCTACTGTCAGTGTTAATTAGTGCTAGCCAATTTGATTCCCTTACTATTATTTTTAGTGGCATTTTATAATTTTATTTGTGTTTGTTTTTTTCATTAAATACTATCTGTTTTTCATGAATTTTATGACCAATGTTATGAAAGAATGTCTGTAGGTGATGGAATGTGTAGAAGTTACATAACCAGTACTGGTACTATTACACATTTACACTTGCCAAACCTGCATATCAATGCCCCATGGAGGCTTTTTTTAATTAAAACAATTCCTTCTTTTTCTCTTGTAGAACTTTTATTTGACTCTACATATGTATTAGTGCCACTTAGATGTTTACTGTGAATGCGGAATTTAGATGACACATTGGCTACTGTGCTATGAGCTTTGAAAAATTTTGAAGTGCAGATGCTAATATTTACTTTTTACGAATGTTGATTTATAATGTAGTTATTCAGTACTGGATGTTCTGATAACGTATCAAATGGATTTGTTGACATATAATGCATAATTTTTTTTCAGCATTCTATTTAATGTTTCCTATCGAATCAAATCCGTTTATATGAGTTTATATGCGCAGGCTGCTAAAGAAGCAAGGTATGACAAGGAAGCTGTGATGAAATTCTTCCAGATGGTCAGTATTGTCTTCAAGCTCTATCTTTTCTTTATTGTGTTTGTGTGGAGCATCATCTAATTTTCTGTTACCTCTCCTGATAGTTGATCAGGAGAAGATATTTCTCAGATGAATCACCCGCATCAAATGCATGGTCCATTTCTTCAGTTCAGAGACCTACTCAACGTCTAGATGATGATTCCATCAATGATGATTACCAGTCTTATAATAAAAGGTATTTTAGGCTAGGCTTGGTAAATATTTTGAAGCAACAGTGCTTTTATTGTCATTATGCATCACTCTTAGAATTTCTTTTAGTGGAGATGGAGGGGCTTGATCTTTAATTTTCAGTTTATAGCAGATGCAGTCACCCTTAGGGTTTGTTTGGGAATTGTGGGTAATGGAAGGAAATAGATTGAGAGAGAAGGGAATGGGAGATTAACTCCTCATTTCACTTCCGTGTTTGAATTTTGAAACCTCTTTAGAAAGACTTCAATTTGGAGGATTTTAAAATTGTAAAGAAAGTGAATAACAGAGGACTAGTTTTTTTTTTTGGCCCAAAGAAATGATTTTATAACACCACAAGAACATTACAAACACCAATCAGCAAAAAACCAGAAAAAAACAGCACCCTATACATCAGCCTATACCAGCAACATCAAAACAAGAATCAATACACAGAATAGACAACAAAGAGGATGGGGGTTAACAACCCAATCCCTAGGGCACATTCTCCTAAGACTCATTTTGGCAACATTGTCAGCAGCCAAGTTACAAGTTCTCCTAGCATAACAGACACTCCATCCAGGCTTGCCATTAACCACTTCTCTGATATCATCCACCAAAGTGCTGCACTCCCAAGGACCAACAGTAAGACCATTAATCCAATTCCTCAATTCCTCACAGTCAGATTCAAACACAGCCCAGCAAATGCAAAGAGACACAGCCATGTCAACAGCTTTTTTAACTGCAAAAACCTCAGCCATAAAGGCCGAAGAAACACACACCCTGTCCTCAAAACCATCCACCAAAGTCCCATTCGAATCCCTAACCACAACAGCCACTCCAGCAGCATTAGAACCTTTCACAAAGGCTCCATCAGAGTTGAATTTTAAACAACCCACATCAGGTTTCTTCCATCTTGAATTCCTAGGAGACAAACTTTCAATTCCAGACACACCAGAAACTTTGGCAAGTTTACATGAATACTCACCAACCAAAAAAATAATATTTTCACATACTTCCTCAGCACACATCACACTACCTTCAAAAACAATCTCACATCTTTTTTTCCAAATCATCCAAAAGCAGAACGCAACACAACAGCTCAGATAATCCCAGTCTTTCAAACATTTTTTCAACAATTCTTCAAGCCAGGCATGAAAAGATGTAACACACATAGGATCTATTCTAATAGATAAAGGAGAACCATACCAGATTGGCCGAGCATGACTGCACAGCAAGAGAGTGTGTTCAATGGTTTCATCACATTCACCACACAAAGGACAAACAGGGTTAACATTGCATCTTCTCCTGCAGCAAGCTTCCTTAGTCGCCAAAGCTCCAGAACATGCTCTCCAAAGGAACAACAACACCTTTGGAGGACAAAAACATCTCCATGAAAGCTTCCAATCCCAAGAAGATGGTAACACTGAAGAACTAGCGCTGGAACATACCTCCACTTCAGCAAGATCCTTAGCAAAATAATAGCCACTTTTCACATTGTAAATGTCATTCCTAGTTTTTGACCACACAAGAGAATCATCTCTACTTCTATAAGGAATAGGAATGCTACAAATAGCATCAATTTCAGCAGGCAACAACCATTGCTTAACATCATCTAATTTCCACCTTCCATTAGAGATAAGTTCTCCAACCTTCATCACATCAGACATTCTTCTACCAACATCTCCAATAGAAAGTTGACCATTATGAAGACCAGGAACCCATTTATCCTTCCAAATATCTATCTTTGAACCATTACCAACCTTCCAAAAGAGACCCTTCAGAAGCAAATCCCTACCAGCCAAGATGCTAGACCAAGCCCAAGAAGCTCTTGAGCCTTTTCCAGCATGCAAAAAATCACCATTCGGAAAATAAATTCCCTTCAAAATCTTCACCCAAGGATCATTAGGACATGTGACAATTCTCCAAGCAACAGAAGACTAGTTCAAACTTCAAAATTTTCCATTATCTTCTCAATATTCAGACTCCCAAACAAGAGAAAGATTTCAAATCTCTGCTCACTTCCCTTCCCCTCCAAAATCCCACTCCCAAAAATACCTTAAAATAAAATTCAGGATTCAGTTCTTTTTGTTACTTAGATAGAGATAGAAACAATCCCACATTGTGTTCAATGATGGTTGCAGAGTTATTTCCAGAATCTTAACATCCCTTAATGATGAAATGTGCATGAATTAGTTCCTTAGTGCATCCTTGTTCAACCATAAATTCATCTATATTCTATATCATGGCGTCTCATTTCTTTCTTTACTTATTTTGCTTAATCAGTCCTTAAAAAATTTCTTGTCAATTGCAGTATAAGCCACGATCCTTACAAGCATAACACGCTTCCTCCCCTTCCCGCTCAACGCAATCTGACCCCACCACCCACTCTCTATCCTCAACAACCAGTATCGGCTTCTTTAAACTATGGCTTCCCAAGATTTTCTCTGTCTGGCTCCTCAGAAATCAGTTCTACCACTAAAACAAGGCGCTCGGATATTAACGTCTGAGGATCTTTGTATATGGTAAATCTGACATTGCTAATATGCTCATGTATTCTTGGACTGAATGAAGTTGCATGTCTTTTATGAATTCTTTTTGTGTTGTGCTTGTAACATGTAAGCGGGGGTCCATTGATTCTTTCATTTTTTGGGAGGCTTTATCAGGTGTTGGGTGGTACTATTAGTATTACTTGCTTAAAGTCTGGTATAGTTTATCATGAAATGGTCGATTCTTTTGAGTTTTATCAGACTGATCTTTTACTTCTCTCGAAAGTTTCAATGTTATACAGGTTCATTATCATGGTTGAGGGAGTGATAGAGATATTTGAACTGCTGGCTGATACGCTTGTTTCTCAATGTGTTGTGTTTCTACTTTCTAACCAAAGAACGCAACTAACCCTAACCACTGTCTTAGTTTTTTTGGCCAAGTAGGCAAGTAGCCCTAAACAGTAAAAACTGTGGATTCGTATAATATATCAATATAAGGAGTTACAAATTGGCTTCATCAGTCCAGCAACTACCACTTACTAATATTGCATGTGTGCGTCCTCTTGAGCATTTGCAATCATTCTCAAAGGAAAATGGAAAGAAAGTAAAAGACAATGGACTTTTTTTGGTTATAAAAGACGGTGAAATTTTAATAGAGTATTTTGGAATGAATCACTCCTTCCTAGCGAATAGGGATGATGATGTGAATACAGCGTAGAGCATATATTTCTTATTATTGAATTAAAGAAAAATATTTTTTATTATTATTTTTGAGTCGAACTGGACAGATTTCAAAATTAATTTGCATCGTATGAAATTTTAAAAATAAGTTATTTTTATTAATATAAAATTATTTTCATTAATTTTGTTTACTTATATCTATTAAAAATAATAAATAATGCATAAAAATAAATATATTATTAAACGATTCAATATATATAAAATATAATTTTTATTTTTATAATTTTACAATTTGATTATATTTAAATGTTTCATATATATTTATTATTTTGCTAGGATACTGAGTTGGTGCTCAATTATCGACCACTAGACCCGTCCTCATAAAATTTGTTGGATGCTAAGAAGCATAGATACTTCATTTTGAGGGCGTGTCGCCGTGTCGGACACGTGTTAGTGTCCGACAACCGTACGACACCGACACGACATATATTCATAAATTTTAAAATATAAATTAATTTTTTGTGACTTTAACATGACATATAAGAGAAAATAATAATACATATGACATATATTATGAATAAAACTTGTAATTTTTAAATTTTTCATTAAAAATTATAAATATTTAATTATTTATATATATAAATATATGGCGTGTCGTGTCGCGTAATTTTGAGAGTTTAGCATGTCACTGTGTCCGTGTCTGTGTCCCATGTCTGTGTCAGTGTCCATACTTCCTTGGTTTGATGAATCTTCTTATCTGAACTTATTTATTGTTTTACCTAAACTCCAATCATAAAATTTTATGATTAAAGATGTATTTTGATCATTTCTACGTAACTTTTCAGACCTTTTGACTTGTGTTTCGCTGCTTTTTTTTTTTTTGAACCAATCTTGTGTTTCGCTGCTTGAAAGGCCTGCATTTGTTTTGTTTCTTCCCCACTTCTTTCTTTCTCACCCTGCGGTTGCAAAACGAATAATGGATATGGCTTTCATTTTTGGAACGTTTTCCTCAAGTTCTGCCTCACTTTCAGTTTCAGGCCCTCTTTCCTCAAGTAAATTATCAAAATTATGGAAATTTTAAAGCTTAAAAACCACTTTATATAATTTTTTCCCACAAAAAAAACCACTTTATACAGCGCTGAAGAAACCAAGAATAACTGAACTGCATCTTTATGAGAGAATTGAAGTTTAATTTTTAAAGTTGATATCGGTAAGAGAACCATAATTGTTTCCTTCTGCTCGTTCAAAAAAAAAAAAAATTGTTTCCTTCTAAACTCAAATAAAAATTAATTTTAATTCAAACAACAAAGATAAACGGGTTTCATCAAAAGAAAAAAGAAGACACTTTGGAGCCATCCCGCTCTAAAGTCTCAAGGGTTTTGCTATAAAAAACTCTAGCCTAAGCTATAGAGTTTATATATCTCTCTCCTCTCATTCTTTTTGTTTATTTTGACTTCTATCAATTTTTTAGGGAAATATGTTACGAGAGGAGAGAGATAGAGATAGACACATAAACTCCATAGCTTAAAGTATGAAGTTTTTTTTATAGCAAAACCCTATAAATTATCTAGTTCTCTAAATATAGAACCGAATAAAGGACGCATGGATTAAAACAAAATTCAAATTATGTCAGATTTAAAATTACATCGCCCAAAAGTCCTTTGTTATCATCAATTTTTCAGTCCTCTGCAGCTTCTTGTTGCATGTGTGAACCACTGTCACGTCCAGATCAAGAGCTTCAGCCTATGATAAAATAATGGTTTCTCTGAAGAATGAAGATCAGGCCATTGGTTGCTAAAATAACAAATGACATTGAAGATTGAATCACAGAAAAAACAAGTTATCATAAGTATTCATGAGGCAAACTCAATTTATTTTCTTTATTTTATGACTCATTCTTGGTTAAAACAGATTTTAGTCAGAAAAGTTTGGAAGTGGATCCTCTCTTTTCTCTGCATTTTCCTTGTCTACTTTTTCCATGCATTTTTAGAGAGATGAAAAAAGTATTGACCCCAAAAAAAAAAGATAGAGAGAGAGAGAGAAAATGTGAGTTTCACAAAAAAAATAAAGAGACCACAATGCAAAGGATCTAAATTGAAAAGTTTGTGTACATTTTTAAAATGATAAAAAAACTATATTGCAATTTAATGTTTTAATTCTCTGTGAATTTGAATCTTGTAAATTATAATTTTAATGGAGTTTGAGATTTTTCTAAAAAAAATTATCTACAAAATAATTAAAATGTATTAGGTCTCTTTCAAGATATGATAAAGATGGAATTTTATTGTTATCACATCAAGACTAATATGTATTTCTTTCTAATTTTTGTAGACTACAAAAATTAAAATAAATGAGTTAGATGTTATAAACTCAAGATCCTATAATATTTTGAATCTATTCTTCTGATCTCTATTATTATATTTACTCATAAAAATAATGAAAATTAAAAGTTGAGAGAATTAAACTTGAAAACATAAATCAAAGTGGAAACAAAACACCATCCTAATCTATTTTCTACGGTTGCATTGTCTTTATCAAATAAGAAAACCGACATAGGTCTGTGAAATGAAACTGAAATGATAGATCCAGCTGGAGAAAATTCAACATAATAATTTCTTTGCTCTTGAAATTGTAGCCACAAAGTAGAATAAATGGGCCAAAAATATATATCAATCATGGGAGAAAACAGGCTTGGTAGTAGTACCACACATATGCCATCAAAATTTATGTGTTTAATGATTCCCTATTGATCAATTCAGTGAGAAAAAAGATCACAAAAAACGACAAAGTGTGGAAAGAAAAATTATACTTTTTTGAATTTTAAATAACTGAAGAGAATTATCATTGTCATTGTGAGATTAAGGTTAAGGCTCCACTGATTCATGAGATAGCACAATCTTATTACCTTTTTTAAGATAGTTATATTTTTAAGTATCGTTGAACGCCGATTGCAAATAGTTTATTTTCAATACAAATTTAAATTTGATTTTATCATTGTGAGATACATTAACTATTTTCGTAAGACTTAATTCTCATTAACATACCTTTATTATTTCTAAATTAAAATCTTTAAAAAAGTTCATATTTTGGAATCGACTCACAATTCATAAGGTCGTGATTTCGATTCCTATCACTAATATGACGATCTTGTTGGTAAACAATATGTAAGTACTTCTATATGTACTTATAAAGCCCGAAGGTCTGCCCTGATCTTAGTGTGCCCAAAGTCAATTTACCTAAACTTCTGTTACCAAAAAAAATAATAATTATAATTATTGTATAGCAGACTACACTAATAGGATAATATTCTTTTAGAAATATAAAGTATTGTTATTAATTATTCAGCAGTGATATTGGCATTATTAATTAAAGAAATAAATGTGCAAATAGTTGAGACATTGACAAAGCGATACAAATAATTGAGAGATAACAAATTTGTTTAAAGAAATCTGATATTTTGTTCTTTTCATAGCTGTCCCTCTGTATGCCAATCGTTGAGACGTGACTTTTCTTTTTTCCATTTAGGATTGGAAACACATAAAGAAATCAATGTCAAATCTGCCACTTTGAAACAGCTTCATTAACTAACCAAATGCTTTTTACTTTTTATCGATCTCCCTTTTTATACTTTAGCCAAGGTTATTAAACTATCATCCTCCTTTTTCTTAAAATGGTTTAGACTGAGAGTGATATATATATAGATATATATATATATATGATAATTGATCATTTTCTCTGATCTCAATTCTTTAAAACTAACTATTTATTGATAAATTATTGTGTATACACATATTTATCGAGTATTCTTAATTGAAACTGTAAAATTCATCTCTAATACTTAAGTTAATTAAATGTTTTAATTAGTATATACTCAAGGGTATATGGTATATGATTAATATTTTATGGTCCACCATATTTATTAATTTTTAGTTAGTCACTCTTATATTTTGCTTCTTATCAATATACACTTTTTTTAGTCAATACAAGTAATATTGATATTTTAAAAAGTTTACATAAAATCTCCAAGTTTTTTCAAATTTTATTTTGTTGATATAAAAATAAATATTTTATATCAATTAACATATTATGTCATTAAGTAACAATATCATATGCTTAATTAAGGACAATATATCACAAATTTTGTTAAAAAAAAAATTCAAAGGGACTAATTTGATGAGGATAATTTATAAAAAAAAAAAAAA
>QANZ01053924.1:208820-297113 GCA_003254925.1 Chamaecrista fasciculata | reverse complement strand
CCCCCCCCCTAAAAAAAAAACAGAAGAGAAAAGTGACAAAAACATAGCCTTAAAATTCAATTGCAAAATTGATATCTAAATTTTACACATTACTCTGTTAATTAAGTCTTAATAGAAAATAGGCTAAAATGCTAAAAAATTTTATTGAAATTTAGTTATTATATAAAAAAATTCTTTGGATTTGATAAAATATTCCATAAACTTTTGATTTTGTGCAAAAATACAAATTAAATTTGTCAATGTTTTCATTTGAAATATCATTTTTTGTAATTAATAATTTAATTCCTGAAAGATCTTTAAGTTAATAACTCAGTTTTTAAAATATTGAAATACACAGTTTAGTCCTTAAAAGAACCAAACAATATACTTAAATTTGTAGTCAATTTTTCAAATAACTAAAAAACTTATTGTTTGGTTTTTGAAGAAGCTATCGAATATACTGTTTAACTTTTTATAAAATTAAAATGTGTATTTTAATTTTTGAATGACCGAACTATCAATTCAATAATTTTTTAAAAAACTTTATTTTTTTTGTAAACTTTTAGAAACTTTATTAGTTTATTATTTTTTTATTAGTTCAAAGTTAAATTTAACTATTATTATAAATAATAATTGTTAAAAAAACTAAAAAAGTAATTTTTTTTGGATAAGAATTTTAACTAATAGAGTCATTTGCACTTTTACTGATTCCCCTTTTGTATCACTGGTTTTCTTTATATGAGTGCTCTGCCTTTTCTGCACAATCTACTTGTAATTAATCTTCTTTGTTGATTAATGATATTGTACTGATTTACTAAAAAAAGAGTCATTTCCACAAAATAAAAATATCAAATAATTTTTCGTCAATTTCCAAAGTTTATGATTTTTTGTATGTGATTATTTAAATTATGGTATTTCCGTAATTCAACTGGCGAATGGATACTGAATAGTAAATAAGAGTCCCACTATTGGGCCAAAGAGAAAAAAGGAAAAAAGAAAAGCCGCTTTCTATATAATCTCAAAACCTTTATTATAATGACTGAAGAATCCTTCTCTGTATGGTCACCGTTTGTTCTTGGTTCATACAGCTAAAGTCTCCGTGTAGCTGCATCAAGAAGCAGGGTTTCTCTTGCTCCATCTTTGCTTGAATTTTCGAATACTTCCTCTAGAATCTGAAGTAGCTCCCATGGAGGATCGAAAGGAGGTATCTCTTTCTCTTTCTTTTTCTTGCGATGTTTTTTGTTGCTAAGAAAGGTTGAAAAGCGATAAGGTGGAGCTGGATGATTATAGTGTTTGCTAGGAATTGATGTTTCTGCATGAGTGTTTTTTCAATAACGAATTCTCCGTGACTAGACCATCGGAAATTTGTGTTGAACTCAGGTCTCGAATCGGCAGAGATATATAATTGCAAGTGATTTAGGTTTCAGTGGAATTTGCCTGAGCGATATCAGTGAAACCTGGATATTGTTTTCCATTTTCTAACCGAGCTTGTTTTTCAAAGTTTTTCGGAATGAAATTCGAAAAATCTGTCCCGTAGCATGCGTTCCTAGTTACGAGACAAGATATAAGAGTGAATGAGTGATAATTAGAAAACGCTGAGGATCCATGATTAATTAGTTTCTCCATGGTCCTAGCTCTTGTTCTTCGATCTGTAGTTTGGTTATGAAGCACTTCAGTTTAGAATTATAAGTCATGCAATCTTTGTGGTTCTGTGTCTTTTGGTTGCTTTTCTAAGTATTATTTTCTTCCTTGTATTGGTAGGACTTTTTCACCTTCTCGTTTTGACCGTTTTAATCTGTCAAAAGACAAAAATAGACAGAAGCGTGATGAATGATGATGCTCTTTCCTGGTCAAATTAATTAATCAAATCGTTTGTGTTCAAACTTTGAAATGATGATATCACTATTGCAGTTGCATGAATAATTATAAAGCTCTTCACAAAGTAAAGAATTAGTCAATTTCCTCACTGTGACTCTTCTCACTAAATATTTTTCAAATTATGCAATAATTTTATCCTTTTATTGGCAAAAGATAATATTCACTTCTGAATTGAAATAGTGACAATTTTAGAAGCCGGTAGTTAGTCACTCTTGTCTGCAGTTTGTCATTGGATCAGCAGATGCTAGTAGATGGTCCTATTGGTTTTAAGCTTTAGCTTTTTGGTGTCCAAACTTGTCAAATATTTTGTCTTAGCTAGTGTTGATGAAGATATATACAAGGCAATCTAATTATGAGCTTTCCATATTTTTTTTCTTTTACTAAATACCAAGGGTTAAAACCGTTAACACGAGTATTAATCACCGACACAAATGTCTACTTATACACACTTAAACCTGACCTGAGTTAAGAGCTTGTATTTATTTCCTGCTCCTTATTCGTATACTACCATTTACACCAATCATTTTTAATAACGAATGGTCTTTGCCTTTCAGAAAGCTGCTCCATGGTTATCGGTGCCACAGTTTGGGGATTGGGATCAGAAGGGCCAATTGCCTGATTATTCTTTGGATTTCTCAAAAATCCGGGAAATGAGGAAGCAGAACAAGACAAATCTTTCGAGGGCAAGTCTTGGTAATGAAGAAGAGCTCATGGCTTCAACAACTGCCCCAGTAAACACCGGGCACAATGATGAGCACCAGGATTACCATCGAAACCACGACTCTCCAACTGTAAGATTTTTTGTCAGGTTTTTTATTCTTGATTTGTTAGCTGCTATTTATTGGACACATGAAAGCATTTGTACAACCACAGGCTATAACGAAGATAACAGTATCCAGATTCCAGAGTAATTTATAAAGGCTAAAAAAGATTTCAGATCATGTATAATTGGCTGAAATTGGAGAATTGGTGTATAGTAGCCACTAGGGTAACACTTTTTCTTTTTATTCAATTGAAGAGTAGTATGACAGTACGTCTTCAGGTAGGTGCAGTGAAAGTATGAGCTGTCTCTTGTACTGATCATTTTTGCAACAATTGGCATTTTAAAACGGCACTAATCACCTGTCTCTCTCCACTTCGAAAAGCCATCGGTCAAGGCATCTAGTCAACCATTTTTTACCATGTTTAATTTATATAATTTTCTTTGATTTTATTTTTTATTTTAGGAGGAACCTACCTTACAAATCTTCATCATGATGAACTTGACACAATTGAAGATTTTTTTTCTTAATAAACTAAGAAGTATAATGCTTACATTCTCATGCTTATGATAACACTAAAAAGCTTTGAAAGAAAATAAAATGAGATGAATAGAACAAATAGGGCAGATAAATGATAAGTCCATGATTTCGAACATTTATAGTAACCTATACACAATAGTAGTGGAATAAGATTTTGAGAGATAGTGAAAACTGAAGAATGACCTGGTAGCTTATGATGTGCTTGATCCCATAGAAAGAAGATAATATATAATAAGGAATGGTATTGTTTATTTGATTGATTTGAGATTATGTAGCTTAAGGGTGTCAATAATTTGTTTATAATGTAGATACCTAGGCAGCACGTAATTCTACTTCACATGCGATGAATGTTCGTGGGCTAGTACATTCTTTTCAAAAGATTACGAATGTGTTGGGATATGGGAATTGGGAAGATGACCCTCTTTTCTGTGATATTTGATAGATTAATATAAAGATATCCAGTGGGCTAACACATGGGATGGAAAACAGAGGACCCATACGTTATACTTCTATAATAAGAAATCGGACAGGCTGGCATATGAAGTAATTCAGATTTTTTGTTACCTAAATACATCTTTTGCAATTCACGTGTATCTTCAGTGTAAGACATTTTATTTTTAAGAATTCGCTATACGTCAGATTCTTTCTCTAGATCTACAAAAGATTGGCCTCAGGGATATTTGTTGTTTCTGTAGTTCTGCATAATTATGTAATTATAACTGCTTTTAAAATGCAAGTGTGTGCGATTTGGCATCTTTAACAACACCTGCATTGATTGTTTAATCCTTTTTTTTTTCTGACAGACAAGGAGGGGCATCCTAGGCTGCTTCAACTGCTGTGTGAAAGCCTGATACTGAAGAGCATGTACACACTCTGTCTTCTACAGATTGGAAGGTCTAACAATTGTGCTTCTACTACGCCTTTGGTCACAGTTACTTTGTTTTTTATCTTGAAGAAAAATCTTTCTTTTTAAGGCCTCCTCTTGCGTTTGTGATGCTCTCTGTTACGTTACTTCCCATGAATGATAGTTTTAAATTTGATTAATCTAATTGCGTGTAACTACGGTAGAAAAGAAAAAAAGGGAATGTCGTGCGTCCAACTTTGTAGTTTGTAAGGTTAACTTTCAATGGAATCAACCGTATGTGTACCCTCTACTCTAAAGTCCGATCGTTATAGGTATTGATTGGATGGATCACTGGGCTGCGAAAACTCTAAAGTCCGAGGAATAAAACAATATTTATTTGTTTTTGGGTAGGCTTCTTTCCTTCAACTCGAAATCCTACGTGTTGTCTTCCGAGTGAATTTGTGCCACCAAAGCTTGTGGTGTTCTTCAAAGCAATCAACGCCTATTGTGTCAACGAATTCGAAGAACAAGTGCAACATCCGCAATCAGGAGAAATTGAATCAATTTAACTAAAATTTATTAAAACTAATTTATTAATCAAATTGATTGTATGAAATATTGGCAAAATTTATTTAATTGATTTATCATTGAATCTAAATCAAACCAACCGAATATATTATTGCATTCTATATTTTATATGAATACTTCAGGATTTGAATATAGTTAAATCTTGTGAGTGACTAATTCTAAGTGTATGTTTCTTTTCAAGTAACTAGGGCAGCGCCAAACCCGTACAATGCACCATAAATTTAATTCATAATTATTATATAAATGGATAAATATGAACTTTGCAATATGATACTAAGCAATATATATGTGTATAAAAAAGATTCATAACACAAAATAAACTACTCATGAGTTAACCCAAACATATCATAAATAGTTGATGTTTGCAAAAAAAGAAAATGGACCAAGATGTATATTTTCAATATTTAGATACTATTAATCATAGTTTTAGAATAATTTAAAGACAAAAAAATAGGTTTTCTCTTTCAATTTCAGTATTGCAATTTGACCAAAAGTATATATAAGAAATGATAGGTTGAGTCTCACTAAATTTGTTACCTCTTGCTTGAATCCAAAAATTTTCCATAAATAGAGTGCCGACCCGGCACTCCATTGATGAAAAGTTTTTATATCAAATCAATTAAAATGTAAATAAATAAATAAAAAGAGGCATTTTGTCGCTACCAATGTACATTTTCCTCACAATTTGTTTTATAGACTAGCGCCAAACTCGTGCAATGCATGATAAGTTCAACTCATATAATTATTATATAAATCGATAGATATAAACTTTGCAATATGATACTAAAGTAATATGTATCATAGATATGCACCTCCTAATTGATGCATTGATGATCTTAATTACAAGTTTCAAGTAATGTATTCCAAACCACTTCATAACTTGAAAGTTCAAACCAGCTATACTCTCCTTTCACTTCTACTAATGTCTCACTTTTTGCTGATGATGGCCCAGAGGTATTGGGTATTCAATTTATTGATAATTAATTTTGTGGACTTAAGGCAGTTTGTTTGGTGAGAGAAGCTATCATCCTCCTACTACGACAGCTCCACCAACCTCAATTCCATGGTTGGTGAGAGAGAGTATGCTATATTGCAGTATTGCTCTCCTCAGAATGTCATAGCCACCTATTTTTACTATTCTTTTTGTCTTATACAACAGAAAAGTAGGTTTTTTTATTTTTATAATAAAAAAAAATAAAAAAGGAGCCACATCACCTAAAAAAATAATTCTCAAGATGGGTGCCACGTGGCACCCATCTTTTTCTTAAATTTTTTTTTAAAAAAAAAATGTGAAATCGCAGTCAAGGCTGCGACTGCGATTTCATGTACCCGTTTTTTCTTTATTTTTTTATAAAATTATTTTTAAAAATAAATTTTTTTATTACAATAATATAGAAAAATAAAGTTAGACCCAAAATATTATATTTACTCCCTAAATAGCATACACATTTTGATCTAAGTTTAGCTAATTAAATGATACCACCAATTTTTTAAAAAAAAAAAATTAAAATTTNTTGTGTAGAGCACGAAAAAATAAAAATTTTGATATAAAATTTATACAAAACGGAGTTCAGATGAATAAGTTATGGATCTGCAAAGTTTTAAAATCGGGACTGTCAATTTATGACGTCATATGACGTCAAATCGCAGAATTTGCTGCGATTTGCTCAGTCTGCGATTTGCTAAGCGATTTCTGCCCGTCTCGGCTTTTAAACTTTGCAAATCCATAATTTATTCATCGGAATTCCGTTTTGTATAAATTTTATATCAAAATTTTTATTTTTTCGTGCTCTAGACAATGGTATAACTTTCAGAGTCTAAGAACACACTTTTTTGAATTCAAAAATTATCGTGCTCTACACAATGCTATAACTTTAGGATTAAAAAAGTGTGTTTTTAGACTCCGAAAGTTATACCATTGTGTAGAGCACGAAAAAATAAAAATTTTGATATAAAATTTGTACAAAACGGAGTTCGTATGAAATGAATTTAATCTTGTGTAATATGTAGAAAATTAGAGAGCTTGAGGAGGGACTAAATTGAACACAATTTTTATTATACAAAGACTATAAATACAATTTGCTCTTTTATCACTAAACTTACTTTTTATCAATAATTTTTTTAACCATTTGGAGAGAATTTTTTTTTTTTTTTAAAAATTGGTGGTACCATTTAATTGGTTAAACTTAGAGCAAAAAATTGGTGGTACCATTTAATTGGCTAAATTGGTGGTACCATTTAATCCGTCATCCGCGGTTTATTTTAAGTGGAAGACTCGCGACAAAAAAAAATTAGTTATTGTTCACGTCTTGACGACAATAAATACTCTTGGTTTATATAAAAAATATAATTATATTGTTTTTATTTTACTTGTGTGAAATCATCCGTTCAAAAACAGATTCAAATACAAACACTTTTCCGATTCACTCACCCGTTGAAACATTGATTCAGGTATTTGTTAGGTACAGCGCTCGCACATGGAAACAAACAGTATACGTGAGCGAGCAGCCGAGCACAGTGATGAAGAAACCTGAAATGTGGAGCACCTTTTGTTTAATTAGTCTTTTTTCCACCTTCACATTCTCTTCCTTCTGATAAATCCTCCTTCACATCTTCCTTCAGATTTTCTATCTTTGAATCCCAGACCATTCTACGATTCATGCAATTTTGATTATTACATTCTGGTTCCATTTGGTTTACGCTCTGAATCGAAGCGGGTTTGCCTTTCTCAACATACGATACACGAGGTGAGATTTGAAAGATTTCTGGACTTTTAACGCTTCCTCATTCATTTTCTTAGCATTCGAACGGCGCAAATATTAGTAATGCGGCGTCGAAATCTGGAATCTCTTGTTCCTGAATATTTGTATTCTGAAGTTGCTTCATCTATTGATTTTCTCGTTTTGTAGCCTAAAGCTCTGCGCTCGCAGCTGTATCACACTGGAAGTCAGATTGTTTTGAGCTGACTCCATGGATGCTAAAGCTGCTCAGAAATTGCAGTTCTCATCCTTGATTCATTCCCAGGAGATTGCGCCGAAATCACATGTTTCTGTGAAATTCTCTCGAGGTTTTAGAGAGCCACGGAAGCTTCAGGCTCTTGTTTTGCAGCCTGCAAGACCTTCATGCAGTAGTAGGCAGAGGGAAGCTCCTTTGGAGGTTGCTTGTTCTTATGAATATAACAAATTACCAGGTAGCTATTAAAATAACTCCAGTCTGATAATAACAAATAGGATTTATTCTCCCCTGTATTCCCTGTCTGTTCCAGAATACTTATGTATAATAACGTCTATTAATTGACCAAACCTATATCCTGATTTCAAAAAGAGATACTGGATTGTATTCTCGCTCTTCTAGTTTTATTTTCTTCTGTTCCTACTATAACAATGAGATTTTAATATTAAAGGAATTAAGAATGATAAATTCTAACTAGCAAACGAGAAGAAGAGAAGTTTGCAAATCTGTGCCAAAAATTACCTTTGTATTAGGTGTTGTTCTCTGTCAATTTTCATTTAAAGACAGGTTTCTTCAAGATTTTCTTATTGCTATGATAATTAGATATTGTACTTGTACTGTTCTGAAGACGAAATTTCTCTCAAATGTTTACTTGCTGCCAAAGCTTTAGCATCAGAAGTTAGGTTTTTTGTTATGAAACTTATTTGAAATATTTGGGCACAGATATTTGAGACTAAACATGGTGAAATATCTATATTGAAACACATGATGTGATCAATATGAAAGGACAGTTGTAGTTGTCTCACCAGCTGGATTCTTGAGACTAGTTTCTATGAAGGTGAACCATATGAAGGCACATTCCTGAATTCTGAAATAGGTTTTAATATCTGCAGCTTCAATTACAGTCCCCTCCAATTAATAGTTTTTCTTGGAGGAAGTCTCTCTGAAGATCTTTTAGGGAAGAACATTTGTTTGAAGACATCTAGTATGCTATTGATTACTGAGTACATATAAGCATTAGCTATTTTAATTATTGACTGTTTATTTCAAATATCACTCTTGTAGATTTGACATTGGACTCTGGAAAATTTCAGGCTCCTCTTGACGAAGGGTTAATTTTAAAGGTAAAATACCCTGTCATTTTCAGTAGCCTATTCAGTGTAAAGGTGTTATATCCTTCTATTTTCTATACTGTTAAGGCATCGGAAATGGTAATTTAGAGTTTATTGCTTTTCTATGCAACTATGTACAGTTATCTTACTTTGAGTCAATTAAATTGCAGACTAAGTCACAAGAGATCGAGCCATATTTAAGTGGACGCTGTATATATCTCGTTGGTCAGTCTATTAGTTGAAGTTCTTGTGCTTACATGGTATATATTGGAAGTAACCTTGGGCTAGGCATTTACAATATTTTGATTTGCAGGAATGATGGGTTCTGGGAAGACAACTGTGGGGAAGATTTTGTCACAAGTGCTTAGTTATTCCTTTGTTGATAGGTTAGTATGGTGACTCCTTTTCTGTCTTTGGGGAAAAAAAAGCACTCAAGGCTAGAGAAAAATTGCATCAGTTGAATACCCAAAAGACTAACATGCAAGAGAAAGAATGAACTTTGGCATTACATCTGTGATCTTTCTATAAAACTTAAAAATGTTTGATATTGGATCTCAGATTCAGCTGTCTCTAATATTCAATTGATAGTAATGGTCTGGAAGAAATGCAACATATGTGTACTAGTATTTGACAGATGAAAACAAGATCTCAGACTTTCAGTTATTCATTTTTGTCTGTTCCAATAAGTGAGTTTAATTTTTGATGGGCACACAAGTGCCTGCTCAACATTTTCTGCATTTGTTTCATCCGAGTGGATGCTTTAGTGATGCATTGGTGGAGGAGGAAATTGGTGGAGTTTCTGTAGCTGACATATTCAAGCGTTATGGAGAGAGTTTCTTTCGTGACAAGGAGGTCAGTTAGAAAGTATTAATTTTCCAGTTTATGCGCTCCCTAGAGTTTTAGGGAGATTTATTTTCAAAATATCTTTGAATATCTAGATTCACCTATTTTCTGTTAATATTATCCAATCCCCTTATTTTTCATTTTTAAATTTTCTGTCTCAAAGTTCCTGTAGTTGGATTTAACCGGGATACCATGACTTGTTTCTTTGGTCAGCCTGTTATGATTATTCATGCTTATTATCTTGCAATTTCAGACTGAGGTATTGCGTAAGTTATCACTTATGCATAGACTTGTTATTTCTACTGGTGGAGGTGCTGTTGTGAGGCCCATCAATTGGTATAAAAACTAACATACAAACGAGATAAATTTGATCTTCACCTTTTTATGACGGTCTTCTCAATGCAGTCTGTATTTGTTCTTCATATGTGGATTGCCAGGAAATATATGCACAAGGGTATTACTGTTTGGTTGGATGTGCCTTTGGAAGCCTTAGCTCAGAGAATTGCTGCTGTAGGAACTAATTCTCGTCCACTTCTGCATTATGAAGCAGGAGATTTATACACACGCGTAACTATTTCTCTTCCATTCCATTTTTTTTTTAATTACTCAATAAGTTTCTTAAAGTTTGATGCATCCTACTGGAATTAATGTCAAAATCATTATTCCACCAAATAATTTGACCCTATGGAATTCACCTACAGGCTTTAATGCGTTTGTCCACACTTTTTGAAGAAAGAAGCGAAGCATATGCCAACGCCAATGCCCGGGTGTCCTTAGAAAGTATGCCTATCAATCTTTGCTTCATTTTTGTGGGAATATTACTGAATAGAGAGAGACTTGTTGTTCAGACTTTAGCCAGTGTGGTTGATGTGACTACACAATCCAAAATTTTGTTCTTCGTGTTCTTTTTCCATCAAGCAAGATTGTCGAGTGATTTTAAGATAACGATAACAGCTTTCATGTGAAGTTTGATGAATCCATGTCGTTGCTCTATGCAGATATAGCGGCAAAATTGGGCTACTGTGATGTATCGGATCTGTCTCCAACTGCTATTGCAATCGAGGTTTTTATCTCTCTCTGCTACATGCCCTTCCTAACTAGTATTGTTATCTGTTGATGTTTGTGTAATTTGTGCTTATGTATTTTTCAGGCGTTAGAACAAATTGAGGGCTTTGTGAAAGGTGAAGATGGTCATTATACGGTTTGCTAGTTCAAACTTCAAACAGCCACCCGAACCTGTTTTAATTTCTTATGTTTCTCACACGAATTCAAAATCAAGGTTATTATGGCTAAAGTTCCTAATTTGTATTAGGATGATCTGACACTTGATAACAACTGTAACTGATTTATAAATTTTATTTGTTGTTAACTTGTTATTGTATATATACGAATATACCTATATATATATATGTGTGAGTTTGTGCGCGCGCGCGAAGGGGTGTGTGTGTTTATAGGAGTACTTTTTATGCTGTCATTAGTTTTGGTCCTAGTTTGCGTTTTGCACTTTCATTTTTTTTTTTGTAACAAAGAAGGATAAAGAAACTAAAGCACACAAGCTCTCATAATACCCTCCGAAGCAATATCCTGCATGACAAGACCAGCAATCCTACTATCAAGGGTCGAGTAGACATTAATCCCTTCATGCAAGTTTTATTTTGATATTTTTCTACCGATATTATATTATGAATTCAAATAATTACACGGTCACGACTTCGGCTCCAAAATTACAATCTATCTTAGCTTTATATCAATTAATGTCATTCGAGTGCATTAATTTTTTTGGACTACACAATTAATACAATCTATCTTAACTTTATATCATTTTAATTATAATTTGATTACAATTTCATCCAAAGGGAGACAATCAACCGTGAAACAAGAACGTCTAATAATCTATCGTCTTCTTTCAAACAATGCCTCAATTAAAAGTCTAAGATGTCTTGCTGATAGATGTGTATATCAAGGACACTGAGTGAGAAACCTACAGAATTCTCGAAAAAATCCCCTACAACTTTTCTAGAGAATTGTCTATGAGAAAATCAAATTTATCATCACAAAAATATAAACATTTTTTACAATAAAATATTCAAATATTAGATATTTACGACATAATCTTACAACTATATTAATCAATAAATTTAGATTGATCAACAATTCAAACATCACATAAGTTTATCCTTAAATTGTATCAACCTTAATTATACATCAATTCTACTTGTTTCTCACTAATAGTGATTTAGGCAAAGTCAAAGACTAATTTCAGACCGAGAGCGAACAGTTAAAATCTTCTTAATAATGTTGACTTTAAAACTCAAATCTAAGTCTCTTAACCTAGGTGCAGTTCTTGTTGACCATTACATTAAACATTTGTTAATTATTTGTTTGTACTTATGAACCACGGGTCTCGCAGAATTTCATCAATCGTGATTCTTGAAATCGGATTCGGGTCAAGTAACCGTCGCAGCAAACTGGCCAAACCGAATGAGACCCAAGGAGGGATCCAAAATTGACCTCGACAAATCTTCGTAAACATATTCATCATATTGCAATCTTGAAAAGGCAAACATCCAATAGCGAGCGTGTACAAAATGACCCCGCATGACCACACGTCAAACTTGGTCCCATTATAGCCTTTGTTCGCGAACACCTCGGGTGCCGTGTAAGCAGGGGTCCCACAAAGTGTGTGAAGCAACCCGTCAGATTCCACGTCATCAATCGTCGCACATAACCCAAAGTCCGAGAGCTTTAGGTTAAAATCCTCATCGAATAAGAGATTTTCAATTTTCAAATCACGATGAAACACGCCGAGGGAATGGCAGTACTGGACGACTGAGATCAATTGACGGAAGTAGCGGCGACAGTTATACTCTGAGAAACGGCCGTTGGCGCTTAATTTATCGAAGAGATCACCACCGCGAGCCAGCTCCATGACGAGGAGAATGTCAGTGTCAGTGAAAACGACGTCGTGGAGGGTGATGATGTTGCGGTGGCCGCGCATCCGGTGCATGATAGCAATTTCTCTCATAATTTGCGCAGTTTGGTCGGATTCTTCTATCGTTTGCCTGTTGAGAACCTTGATAGCCACACTTTGGTTTGTAATCATATCTATAGCTTCATACACCTTGGCGAAGCCACCTGAGCCGAGAAGCTTATGTATCAAGTATTTATCGAACAAAAAACTGACCGGTTCTTCTTGCTTTGTCGAACACGTGAATTCTGATGTGGATTTTGAGTCTCCTTTCTCTTTCATAGAAGCTTCATTATTATTATTCATCTTTGGTGTATATATATATAATATGGGAGTATATATATATATGGAGTTTTATTTATGGTTTAGTACTTTAGTGGACTCATGAAGCGAATTCAGTGAATCACGTACGCTTCTCTTAAAAGGATGAGAAATCAGAATGAAGAATGGAGCTATTATATATATATATAACCAAGTCGGCCTTTATGTATCTGCAATCCTACATAAATAATTTATTTTGAATTTTAGAATATAAATTATTCAAAACATATTTTATCTAAACATAGTTTAGATTTTAAATTTTAAAATGAAAAGATATAAATCTATTGTCAAGAAAATATAAAGGTGTTTAGATTTTAAATTTTAAAATGAAAAGATATTTTTTTTGGCCTAAAAGATATGTATATTAATTATTATATACTATATAGGGTGTTGAGAGATTTTTTTTTATTTCAATTATGTTTTCAAAATAATTAGTACATGATTTTTTTATATACTAATTGAAAGAGGTCAAACACACATAAATATAAATAATGTCCTATATATAAGGGATGGATCGGATATTTGTATCTAATATATATATGGTCAAGTGATCGATCGATATATATACATCATTATCATATATTGTGTCACGTTTGATATTATGGATAATATCTTTAATGATTTTAAATAGGAGTCACCATTAAATTTTATAAAAAAATTGAAAAAAGATAATTTTAAAAAAATATTGATAGAAATGGTGGATATATAAGGCAATTTTAGTATAAAACTGGTTTAAACAAAAGATAGGTTCAGGAGCACAATTAATTTTTAGAGGAGGTGTTAGGCACCCTAGAAAAACCTTATAACTATAAGATTATCCCAAAATAATTATTAAAAATGAATGGCCTAGATATTATGATTAATTATCCTTTAAGCACATAACAAACATCCTCGAGCCCAAGAATTGATGAACAAAATAACTAAATTGCATATTCAATCAAATCATAAAAACACACGAGCATTCATAATAATGGATTCAAGCAATTTAATAAATGAAAAAGAAAACAAAGAAAAAAGTTAGACTTGACTCAGGTTTTGGAATCTAAGGCCTATGTACTATTGATTAGGGATCAAAGTCCACGTAGTTCAGAAGATTAATTTAACAATTTGGAGATGATTTTGAGGACTTATTTAGAATCCTCTCTTTATTTGATACAAGATTAAGGCATTTAAATATACAATTATAATATAAACACTCAAATAATACAAGAGAATATTATTAAGACTTTAAGGGTTGATCTAAAAGTCTTGTCCCAAAATTATATTTTTAAGGAAAATATTATTATAAACTTCAAGTGGTAAACAAAGAAGTCAAAGAAAAGAAAACAATTTTCTTTCCACTTAGACATCATTAAAAAATAATTCCCTGAACTTCGAAAAGATAATTAGAAAACACATACCTTAAAGGAGTTAAAATTCCCGAATTCAACATTAGGGATTTCCCAGTAAGTAATCTTTCTAATTCATTTGTCCAGAATTGGGCATCTAAAGATTTAAATTTCTCGAAAATAGCAAACTTAATTAAATCTAATCAAACTTTTTAGGGTTGAAACTAGACATAATAAATTAAACTCAGAAACAAACTCTACTCGAAAATGATTTCAGAACAAAATGTTATGACTCTCTAAAGTGGACTGTTTTCATATGTCCGAATTCCAGAAACAGATTTTTACCATTAGTTTCAAAATTTGTAGAGAATTCATTCCTTTGAGTTTCGAGACAAAGGAGAGCGATTCAAAATGCTTATAATGTCTAATTGGAAGGAAAAATACTTTTCGAAAAAATTTTAATTTTTTTTTTTTGAAAACGAGTGAAAACTCCTCACTGCCCAGAAACAGTGAGATTCTGGGCAACGGTTTTGAGAAAATCAAATGGTAACTTTTTTATATATGAAAAATTATAAAAACATTATGGGAGTTTCCTAAGATACAGATTTATCTAGGAAAAATATAGTTTTCATTCACAAGTCATTAAAAAATAAAATAAAATCAACTTGTAGACTTTAAAAGCTGGAGAGAAAATAAGAGGGTGGAAGAGTCTTACCTTTTACCATTAATCAACTTGTAGACTCTAAAGGATGGAACACGAAATTTTGCTCTTCCAATACCCACTAGGGTTTGGAATTGACTCTCTATTTGTAAAGTAGCTTAGATTTAAGAGATTTAAAATTCTAACTTGATTTGAATTAGATTTGAGATCGTTTTAAATTTTGAATTGTTTAAAAGTGATTATATTTAACTTGACTTCTCATTTTAAAAAAAAGAATATCACAAATTATCTAATTTAGTTTAATTATTAAATTAAATTTAACTTGACTTCCCTCTTGAGAAAATTACATATCAAATTATCCTATTTAATTTAATTATCAAATTATATTTAATTCTAAATTAAACTTGATTTGACTTAGATTAGTAGTTAAACTAAAATTTACTTTCATCAAATTTAATATTAAAATTAAGCTAAATTTATTTTTAAAGTGCTTCAAGTAATGAGAAATATGCCACTTTTTCTTATTTTCATACTGACCCCCATAAGTTTCATAATTTATAAAAATGACCCAAAATTTTTATTTATTTACAAAAAGACCAAAGCAAAATGGAGTGTTATTATTATTATTTTTATTTATTAGGTTTCGGGCGTACCTAGATAGTCAGTTTAAGGTATCTACGCGAAGACTCAGTCATGAATATGAACTCAGATCTACAAACTACGTTGTTCACAGCAAATAACACCGAAAGGGAAGATTAAAGAGACTATCGAAGATCCTCTAAACTCCAAGAACGAATTTCCCTCAAGAACTCACACTCACAATTTTTGGTTTTTCTCCCTCGAGAGAAAACACTCTCGTATGTATTCTTGAATGAATACCAAGTAGTTATGTGATATTAATAGGAGAGAGATATTTGGAATATCTTTTCAATATTCAAAATCAAATTCTAAAAGATACTCTCTAAATATCTCTCTAACCACTTATCAAAATTTTTTATCCATTAACAATTGATTAATTAATTTAATTAATACACCAAATAATAATAACTAATATTATTATATTTTATTATGTTTGACTGGTCCAATCCATCCCGGGTGGACCCGTATCTCAATATTATTATTGTACATAATGTTGTTATTGTTTATTCTGAAAGATAACTCCTCGTTATATTAAACTAAACTATTTTCATTTCATGGAAACTAATTGTGTAATTATTTGGTTGTTGTTTTTTGTTTCGAGTAAACAATTATTTGGTTCGCTTTTTTTTGGTACTTGGTTCTTTAAATACCTAGGTGTATACTTTTGGCTCTAAAGGAACCAGAACTAGTGTGTAGAAATTACAGAGTAGTCAATCCTTGTAATCTGATATTTACACTATGTGGGGGATATTCCGGTTTTAAAAAACTTTGTAGTCATAACTGGGATCAAACTAAATTTTACTTATTATCTAGAAAATTGTTGGTAATCTGATAACTCCAGCAGTTCTTATCAATGTTTTTCCAGGCATCCCTAGAGGTCATGACTCATGTTGTTCCAGTGACACCAGAAAGTGAAGCAAATGGTCCTGATGTTGAAGATGGATATTAAAAATGATAGAAATTAACTTTTGTTGTAACATAAAATGATCAGTAGAGTAGACGGGTGGATTGGATACTCTAGAGTTCATTTTTATACATTTCTTGTGGAGTTAGAGAGAGAAAAAAAATAATAGAGAGAAAATATGAAATTCATGTTTCACAAGAAATGTAGAGAAAAGAACTCTAGAGGATCCATTTCCGGTAGATTAGATGTAAAGCAAGAATGATATGATTTGATATATATATATATAAGAACAAATATTTTAAATTAATGTAACACTCTTATGGACTATAATTAAAACTTGCTATTTTGGTGTGAACATTTAAATATAATTTTTTTAAGGTGTTACATTCATAAAAAAAAATCTACAATTTTTTACCCAAAGTATAAAGTATTTTAAAGTCTACGCAAAAACGTAACTAAGTAACTTGAAAATGACGATACTATTGACTATGTCTTTCTCAAGTGTGACTTTGCTCGTGCTGTGTGGTTTGGTTTTAGTATTTATGTCAGATCGAGCAGCATGAGATTTCATACTATGAAAATATGGCTTTATTCGAATTAGCATGTGGAAAAAGCAGCCCATGCTGAATTATGATGATTGGCTGACAATGTTGGTTGGTCTTGACGTCATCTGGGAACTACAGAACGATAAAATTTGGAGAAGTACTGCGGTCTCACCAATTTCCGCCATTCATAAAATTAATTGCAGGGTTGTTAAATATAGGAATGTTTTAATTGTTCTTTTAACAATATGTCTCCTTTATGACTGTCACTGATGTGCATAGTATCATATCCGAGGCTAGTTCTAGTTCTAGGTTGGTCAAGGATGATGATGGTACCACTCTGGTGGGCACCTCGCATCCGAGTTGTCTTGATGTCTAGTGTTTTTGTATTTTGTTCACCGTTTTCTGAATCTTACCAAACTAAAAGTAACTTGAAACTATTGGCAATTAATAGATTTAATATTCATATGGTGAACCATCAACATCAGCGTTGAGATGGCCGAGTTGGTCTAAGGCGCCAGATTAAGGTTCTGGTCCGAAAGGGCGTGGGTTCAAATCCCACTCTCAACAAAACTTAACTTTTTTGTATTTATATTTTTAGGCAAATTCAAAAGCTCTTGTGTTCGGAGTCCTTATCCCATTTTATCTTCTATCTATCCAAACAGTGAACAAGCTTGTGTGTGAGAGACTGAGAGAGAAAGATCAGAGTGTAAAGAAAGGCCAAAGCAACAAGACAATGTGGGCGTCAAGCAATAGCATGGCCTATACTTCTCTGCCTAAGCCTCCCTTAAATGCCTATTACTTTCACCATCATCACCACACAACATGCTTCTCCATCTCATCCTCTCGAATCAGAGCTTCTTCCTCTGCTGCTCCTGGCGTCGATTTCAACACTCTCGATTCTGCAATTTCTCAGGTTTCCTCATTTTTCCCTATGAATCATGACCATTCCGTATTCGCATTTTTATCACTCTATTGTCTATTCCTTTGCTTCGCTGTTAATCAGTTAATTTTCGGTTGGATATTCTGCTAATAACGATAAAGGATGTGACAAATCCAGAATAACTACATGTTTTTACGTCGTCGAATATGAGATCTTCGTGAAATTTGAGTCTGAATTCGAATGATTAATTAATTCCTGAGTGATTCGATCGTTTCTTAGGTTAGGACGTCTGGTTAGCCTATTCCTTTGCTTCTCTGTTACTCAGTTAATTTTCGGTTGGATATTTTGCTAATCACGATAAAGGATGTGACAAATCCAGAATAACTATACGTTTTACGACGTCGAATATGAGATCTTCGTGAAATTTGAGTCTGAATTCGAATGATTAAATAATTCCTGAGTGATTCGATCGTTTCTTAGGTTAGGACGTCTGGTTAATTTATTCCTGTGCTTCTCTGTTACTCAGTTATTACAAATCCAGAATAACTATGTTTTACGACGAATATGAAATCTTCGTGACATTTGAGTCCGAATCCGAATGAAGTCATTTAAATAGTTCCTGAGTGGTTCGATCTTTTCTTAGGTTAGGACGTCTGGTTAGTCTATTCCTTGGCTTCTCTGTTACTCAGTTATTTTTCGGTTGGATATTCTGCTAATAATAATAAAAGATATGACAAATCCAGAATAACTTAAGTTTTACGATGTCGAATATGAGATCTTCGTGAAATTTGAGTCCGAATCCGAATGAAGTCATTTTAAATAGTTCCTGAGTGATTCGATCGTTTCTTAGGTTAGGACATTTGGTTCTGCCAAGTGTTGATATGAAATTGAAGCTTGAGAAACATATTTGAATGTTTGTGCAGAAAGCTTAAGTGTTTACTTGGCTACGTTATTATTTAGATTTGACAATCCAGAAGAACTATGTTTTACAACGTGGAATATGAAAGCTCCGTGAAATTTGAGTCCGAATTCGAATAAAGTCATTTAAATAATTCCTGATGATTCGATCCTTTGTTAGGTTAGGAAGTCAGGTCCTGCCATTGTTGATCTGAAATTGAAACTCGAAAGTTGAAAAGCGAGAATTTGAATGTTTGTGCAGAAAGATACTGACAATCCAGAAAAACTGAGTTTGAGTTCGAATTTGAATGAAGCCGTTCAAATTCCAGAGCGATTAGATAGTTTTTTAGGTTAGGACGTCAGGTCTTGCCATTGTTGATATGAAATTGAAACTTAAGAAGCATATTTGAATGTTTGTGCAGAAAAAAAGTGATGCTGTGAAAGTGGCACTTGATCAGCTGAGCGAGGTTGGTTGGGCCAAGAAGTGGAGTTCTCAGCCATATGTCTCACGACGTACGGTCAGTCTCCATTACAAGTGTGAAATTGAAGTTCTGGAGAAGTGCCATCCAAACATTAAGCTCATCTTCAAACTCATGCACATAATATAATGTATACTTGTTCAATGCTTCCGTTACTTAGTCATATGTATGCTTGATTGGTCATAATAAGTATTGACTGTTCAACTGTATGCTACAGACATCACTTCGAGAGCTCACAACTCTTGGAATTAAGAATGCCGAGAATCTTGCAATCCCTAGCGTCAGAAACGATGTGAGTCCCATATATTTGTTTTGTTGTCAAACTCAAATGGAATGACTTAATGAAGTTCTAGTTCTACTGCTACATGAGGCACCTAAAACTATCAATCATTGATTGGGAAAATTTTTTTGGGGGCCAGAAAATTGATTGGGATTAACTTATCGACTTTTTTCATGGAACATAACATTAAAATTTCTTGTGGCAT
The DNA here is from genome assembly GCA_003254925.1 of Chamaecrista fasciculata. Classification (NCBI taxonomy): domain Eukaryota; kingdom Viridiplantae; phylum Streptophyta; class Magnoliopsida; order Fabales; family Fabaceae; genus Chamaecrista; species Chamaecrista fasciculata. Next base: position 277,509 of record QANZ01053924.1, on the reverse strand, counting down.
ACTTAAATGTTGAAGCATTTTCCTATATTCTTTGGAGGTCTTAGTCTTATACCTCTAATAATGCAGGCAGCTTTTCTTTTTACGGTGGTGGGAACAACGGGATTTTTAGCTGTTCTTGCCGGTCAACTTCCTGGGGTATTTCCAACAAACTCTACTTTTCTACTTACACCTGTATCAGAACTAAGATGCTGTAAAATAGTCCAAGAGTATTGAGCAGAATTTCTCCTCTTTAATTCGACAAGAGCTTAATGGAATCTTAATTTTCATTCCCATCATTGATTAATGCTGACTCGGCAGGATTGGGGCTTCTTTGTACCATACTTGGTAGGGAGCATTTCCTTAGTGGTTTTGGCTGTGGGTAGCATATCACCCGGGTAACATTCTATTTACTCTGAAATAGATGAGAGAATGCATCTTCACTTTTCATTCCTAGCTTTAACACTTGATGCTCATACTATAACATACTATTGTCTATTTTAGGCTTCTTCAAGCTGCAATCAGCAGCTTTTCATCAGTTTTTCCTGATTATCAAGAGAGGATTGCTAGACATGAAGCAGCTCACTTTTTGAGTACTTTCTCTTCTTTTCTTTTCTTTTTAAATTGTTTTTATTGGCGGCATTTAGATATATCTGAAATTTCAGCATCATCTCACACTCAAAGAGTTACTGTTTGGCCTTTAATTATATTTATTTGTGTTATACTAGCTGCTTATCTGCTTGGCCTACCCATTTTGGGCTATTCGCTGGATATTGGGAAAGAGCACGTAAATCTAATTGATGAGAGGCTTGAGAAGCTTATCTATAGTGGGCAACTTGACGCAAAGGAGCTAGACAGGTGTTTACTTGGCTGCTCTGTAATTTAATTAGTATCTTTTCTTAAAGTTGTAGAAATAGCATGCCCAATTATGATTTTCAAGTTCCAAGAACCAAAACCTAAGATGCATTTGGTTTGAAAAGATAAAAGTACAATTAAGTTGGGTGGTAATTATACTCTTCAGATTGGCTGTTGTGGCAATGGCTGGATTGGCGGCTGAAGGTTTAACATATGACAAAGTGGTGGGTCAATCTTCTGATCTCTTCACTCTTCAGGTTTGATATGGTTATTTATTCTTCTAAGATTTGGATGTTACTTCCTACTTACTTTCATCTCAAATAAGAAATTCTTTCTTTTCCTTCAGAGATTTATAAATCGAAGCAAGCCTCAGCTCAGTAAAGACCAACAACAAAATCTCACTAGATGGGCTGTACGTTCTTCTAACACAAGCTATGCAATAATGATATTATTATTGTTTCATGATTTCCGATACTTTATTTTAAAAGTAAATAATAGTTTTCTCAATATAATCCTTAAAAGATATAATTACAATTAACTTAGTTCTTTTGTTAAAGATACAAATTAAAATTTAATGAAAAATCTAATGTAGTTTTAAATTTGGTTGACTATATTTAACTATTGATGTTAAAAAATTAGACTTTTTTTTCGAGTAAAAAAAAAAACATTACACAATCAGATTAAAATTTTTAAAATTGACACCTACAAGTTATTTTTACTGTAACTCAACTCATCCTACAAATAAACCGGGTCGTCTTTCTCAATTTTAAAACTGTGAATCAAATCACGGTTTACTCTTTGTAAACCGTGTACCAGGATCACGATTTACAATGGCAAAACTGTGATCCTCAATCACGGTTTGGTGAGAGAAAAATCCGTCCGCTAAGTGTACGGTTTTCGTTTTTGAACGTCATGTCAAGTTTTTTGAGTTTAATTAGTTGGTTTAGAAAGACCCTTTTTATTATCACTCTATCCATGTCCTTTTATAATTAATATTTCTGTTTTTTAGATTATATTTTAATACAATTTGATCATGGGGTGGCTGTTAGCCTGTTACAATGCACTCTACAGTGGACAATACCTATAGATATATATATATATATATATATAATTGCTTTATTGCATTCACTAAAGGAGACGAAATATATCTAAAAGCATGAAAACTTCATCTGTGTGTATCTAACATTAACATTAAGACATTGTTTTGCAAATTAGTTTAGTGGTCAAGAAGTCTAATCCATTTTGCCATTAATTAACATACAAGAAATTTTGAAATCCATTTAAATAAAAAAAAACTGCATATTTTTATTAGTGAATTAATGATTTGGTCTCCAACAAAAGTACACTTGGTGAGGAGTTGGCTCAACCCAACAAGTCGTGAGTTCAAATCTCGCTCTTAATGTGAGAGTCTTATTAGTAGATGATTCGAAAATACTTCTATAAGCATTCATAAGACCTTGAGGCATGCCCTAATTTTGGTGAGTGTCCAAGACCCAACTCACCTAAACCTTTCTTTACAGAAAAAAAAAATTAATGATTTGGTCCCTAAAAGAATATATTTATTAATTCAGTTACTGAAAAATAAAATTATAGGATTTGGCTGCTAAAATATGCAAATAATTGCAATTTCGTCATTTTTTTAAAAATAATAACTGAAATTTCATAAAAATTTGAAGTGATTTTAAAATTTTTTAACATTATACTTAACAATTAATGATAAAAATCAAATTTAGTCATTTTGAATTAACATATTAATAAAACAATTAAATTAATTGTATTTATATCTCTTAGAGATTAAATTTTATATTTTTTAATAAAAAAATAAATTAATATGATCAATATTCAGAAAACAGAAACAGCTGCATGATGCATATACATGCATACATATATTGATACTATATCATATATAGAAGTTATATCTTATAATTTTATTTGTAGTAAAAACAAATCTTACAATTTTATTTTTCAGGAATTGAATTACTAAATATATTTTTTAGCACCAAATGGTTAATTCACTAATAAAAATATGCAGATTCTTTTTATTTTTTAAATGGATTTCAAAATTTCTTGTATGCTAATTAATTACAAAATGGATTAGACTTTTTGACCACTAAACTAATTTGCAAAACAATGTGTTAATGTTAGATGCAAAGTTTTCATGCTTTTAGTTATATTTCGTCTCCTCCTCAGTGAAAGCAATTATATATATGGGTATTGCCATTGCATTGTAACACCCACCATGATCAAATTGTATTAAAATATAATCTATAAAAATAGAGACATTAATTATTAAAGGACATGATAGAGGGACAATAAAAGAGGTATTTCCAAACAAATTAATTAAACCCAAAAGCCTTAACATGATGTCCAAAAGAGAAAACCGTATACTAAGCGAACGGTTTTTCCTCTCACCCATTGTAAACCGTGATCCTGATACAGAGATTACAAAGGGCAAACTGTGAAACACGATCTTGGTTTCTTTGTAGGACAAGTTGAGTTACAGTAAAAATGGCTTATTGGTGTCAATTTTAATCTGATTGCGTAATATTTTTTTGTTTACTTGAAAAAAAAAAGTATATTAAAATTGATTTAATATCTTAACAAATTGATTGTAATTATATCTTTAAAGATTAAACTGAAAAATTTATTATATCTTTCAAGAAACAAATCATTAATTTGCTCCTATCTTAACTCTTGACTGTTTCAATATAACAGTCATAAGTGTATCCTCTTGTGTTAATGCATTTCTGTACCTGAATGCTACGGTTGCAGGTTCTGTTTGCTGCTTCCCTGATAAAAAATAACAAGGTGACTCATGAAGCCCTAATGGAAGCTATGTCGAAGAAGGCAAGCGTACTGGATTGCATCAAAGCAATCGAGAGTGCAGCATAGTACTACATATATGGATTGCATCAAAGCAATCGAGAAATCTAGTTTAAAGATAGTATGCGCCTTAAAGATGAACCATAGTTGAAAGTTCAAACTACAAAGTTAATACCTTCCGTAAAATTATAAATTCCACAACATTCTTCTAAGCTCGTCGTGACAAAGTACATTACAGACTTTCTACATGGTGGCAACGTTTTTTTTTCTTGGTTTCCATCCAAAAGGAGTAAATCTATTTTTTAGTCTTTAAATTTGTCTCAAAATTGTAATTTAGTCCCTGAATATTGAAAATATACTTTTTGGTCCTTGTGTTTTCTTTTACAAACATGAACTATTTAGTCTTTAAAAAGTCGGTGCTAGTAAAAATATTAAGAACCAAAAAATATATTTCTAACATTTAAGAACTGAATTGTAATTTTAGTACAAATTTAAGGACTGAAAAATAAAATTTTTTCTACCAAATATATTCACATTTTTGTGACTAACATGACACTCACCTTTGATCAACCATAACCAGCCATGCTCTAATTACTCCGTTATATGCATTGACAGTCGTCCATACATTGACAGCAATTCTTCAAGTTTTTCTGTCTCAAAGTCCAAGTAATCAAACCTCCCAGAACTTGGTATTCTCCAACCCCAGTTTCCAAACTACATTTGGTAGAAGAAATCCACCAACATGAGATGAACAATTTCATAAATTTAAGCTTAAAGAAAACTCCTTAAATTTTGATCACTAAAACAAACTATCTGAACTATTAAATGTGAGAGAGACTCCATGAACTTTTAATTTTGTGCAAATAATTACTTTTGTTAAGATTTTCATTGAAAAAACATTTCTTTTTTTGTTTTTGTTTTTTAGTTACTATTAAATTACAACTATAATTAATTTAGTTTGGATCAATGTAAAATGTAATAATAATCATAAAATTACAAAAAAAATAAATATTTTTTGAATAACAATCTGAACAAAAAAAAAATATTTTTTGAAAGTTCAAGGAGTTTTTTACACATCAAAGTTGGGGGAAGTTTTCTGCGTTTTAACCAAAATTTAAGGGTGGAAATTGTGATAGCAACCAACAAAAAGCTCTTCCAGTGGTTAAAAGGCAATCAAAAGAGTTTTCTTGCCCCCATTTTATTCATTGAGGAAAACAAAACAGTATTGCCAAAACAACCTTTAAATATGCTTTGCACAAACTTTTTACCTGAGTTGCTGGAGTATTCATCCTCGCCGAACTTCCCAGCCCGAGAATATCTTGCATAGGTATTATTGCTGTTTGAGCAACAGATGACATGACCTTCTGGATTAGTAACCATGAGATGTCATCTTCATCTTCATCTTCCTCCTTCAATGAAAGATAAGCTAAAACCTGAAGCACGAACATCATGAAACAAGCAAACGTTAGCCTTCTCCAAGGTTATTAACTCCCGAATTTTACTAAAACACTACACTTACATCGTTCTTCTTTTCATCGTTCAACGCATCCCACCAACCTCTGATCTGTAGCAGAGAGTATTGTATATTATTATAAAATTAAAAAAAAAAATATATATATAACCGAAACTTTAATTGCTCTGGTCGTTACAAAGGCAATTAGTATACATTTATATATATATATACGTTGTAATACAATTAATATATACATATGTACGTTGGAAACGGTTGTAATAAACAATATATTAAAGAGAAATAATTTTTCCAACGGCTGGTTAAAAAAAAAGTTTCATGCGTGTATATACTTGTGAGTGTGTTGGAGTTTTTCTTCAAGTAAGACATATGAGCAATACTAGTTGTGAAAGTGAGAGAAAAAATACTTGTGTCTTTGGGTAGAGAAGAAGTGTGGGAGTAGAGTCCTGTCTACTTCTTTGTGTAGAAGTTGTAGACTCAAAAAAGGCGAGTATTTGGCCGTTGTATCCTGGGGGTGACGCGTCCGTGTACCACTACACCGGGGTTATAGACAAAGTTTCTACCCGTGGAGGGCGTGAATTACCTTAAAGAGAGCGAGATATCCGTGCCTCGGCCTAATACCACGCGGTTTTTGTTTACTAATTTTTTATATCTTGATATTGTGTTCTCTTATTTTCTCTTGTAGCCCCAACAGAGAGAAATTTCTTATTGGTTATTTCGCACACTTATCATATGTCATAACTCATACGTAGAATATGCAGGTCTTTGTTTGACTTCTCTAGTGCTTACCCGAGTCCTCCCTAAAGATTATAGATATGCAGCATAAGAATACAACAAACATGGAATAAGAAGTTCTTACTGTGTCATTGTCGTGAGTCCCCGTATACACAACTTGATTGCACTCATGATTATGAAGCAAATGAGTGTTATCAGCATCACCACCAAAGGCTGGACAAAGAAAAATAATAAGTCACCAACACTGAAAACTCAGAAATAATTCACAGAATCAAGTATGGAAGGATGGTGAATAAAATAAACATTACCAAATTGGAGAACAGCCATTCCAGGCGCTCCAATGTATTTTCTTAGCTCAACCACATCCTCAGTAATAACTCCCTGCCATGTATCCCAAAGCCCAAAATTACAAGACTAGTAATAGACAGAAGTTGAAACATTTTCAGAATCACTATTCAATTTGGTAGTACATACCAAGTCTTCCGCTACAATATTAATCTTTCCAACTGCTCTAGAAACAGCATCAAAGAAGGATTTTCCAGGTCCTACCTGTCATTTTTTGTGTGATGGAGCAGATTATGGATTGAGAAAATAAATCGAAGGTAGTAGAGGTGTAGAACCAAGTTGCAGGAAGCTGACCTTCCATTTTCCAACCATTGCAACTTTTGCTTCTGTAAATTTGTAGAGCTTACACTTGTTAGCCAAATGAATAAAGAAACCAAATAAAAAGCTGAAATATACTTAGCATATTCTGACCAGAGGGAACTGCCCAAAATCCAGCCAATCCTCTGAAGTGATCAATCCTAAATTCATCATATAGATTCTGTGCACGTTTTATACGGCGTATCCACCAAGAATATCCTTCTTTTTCCATAGCTTTCCAATCGTACAGAGGGCTTTTTCAAAATAGAAAACAAATCAGAATGTCCAAACATAAAGATAAAACAGAAAATTGGTAAACTAAATGAAACAGCAGGCCAATTACAATCTGATTCATAATAATATGAAACAACAACAACAATAACAACAATAATAATAATAAAGATAGTAGAGGGCAGGAGAAAGAATAACTGGAAAAGAAAATACAGAATTATCAGGTGGTGTCTATTGGAAAAATATGTTAAAAAAAACCCGTAAGAGAGATGTGATGTGAGGAAGAAAAAGTCAGTCGACCTCTTGCTGACCTATATTACAGTACAGCATAATAAGATGTCTTCAACAAAGACAAAAGATAGTTTTAAGTTTATACCAGGACACTAAAATCCAGAACAAGGACCAGGTGAGAGTAGTTAGATTTAATACTTGTAGGATATGGCTAATAAATGTCAAACCTGCCCCACAGCTGACCAGTTTTGCTAAATGCATCAGGAGGAACACCGCTAACTAAAAGAGGAAACCCTCTCCGATTCTGCCAGACAAAAAGAGAATTTCTGATGATCTGTTCAGGACAAAATGCTTCTAAAGACATAATTAGAACAGACTTTAGGTAAATATTATAACTGTTCACAGAGAACCAACCAGCAAAAATTGGTTCTTATTTGCCCAAACATCTGCACTGTGATAACCCACATATATGGGCATGTCTCCCATTATCTTAATTCCCCTAGTTCCAGCATAGTTACGAACTTTCTGCCATTGCCTCTGGAACAAGAACTGTTGTGCTATAAATGTTTCAATCTGCATGGTAAATGTGCAAGTTACTTATCAAGATCATTTCTGACTTTGGGTAAGCAATGTTAAAGTGCCAATGACAACTATAGCTAATTTCAAATCTTACAAAATCTTTCTTTTGTTGGTAAATTTCTTCCAGAGCTGAAAGATGGCGGTTTCTTAAAGGTTCAGGCCAATTGTACCAACTGATTGTGTTTAGACTGTCATCAATAGCAGCAAAATAAGCTGCATCTTCAAGCCAGCCTACAACATCCAAAAAAATAGTACAGCATTGCAAGAAACTAGCCTACACTGAGTATTGACAAACCTTCCATAAAAACCTTGGAAACAAAGAATGTACATAGGCAGACAGAGGTATGAATTAACAAATGTAATTTTGAGAAAATATATGCATATGCAATTCTTCATGGTTCAAGCTCTAGCGCTCCAGATACGCGGGGACAAAAGCCTGAGTTTAATCAGTACCATTCCACATACTTATTGCAATCTATTAACACCAACCCTGATATTTCCAACTTCTACAACCTATGATTTGATAACCCATAAGCTTTCACCACAATGAAGTGTTTAATAATGTACTTGATTATCTTGAACATTCAGTGGGCAGGAAAAACAGAAGAAAATTATATCTTATTGCACTGTATTTTATTGAATTATTACCATCACAACAATAAAGTTTTTTTCAAATGTATGTATTTGAATAATTTCCCAGTCAAATAGGTTAAATTGATATTTACCATCAATGACCAAAATTTTGTTTTCCAATTTTACTATACACTTGTAGGCAACCTCAAAGCATAGACGTTGGTCATTACCAAAAGAAAAGCATAGACATTGATAGTGACACAACAACACAACAAAACCTAAAAGTGTCCACATGCAGTTTAAAGTATTACATTGTGACCAATACAAATGTCTAACATGTGTCAGACATGGCTCTTTTTTTCATTTGTTTATGCAACAATTATTAATGACTATTTGCAACCTAGGAAGCATGGACACGTGTCCGTAGCCGACACCGGTATGATACCCATACGACAAATATTCATATGTTTTAGAATATAAAATAACTTTTTTGTGACTTTAACACAGCAAACAATAGAAAATAATGACACATATGACACATGTCATAGATAGATACTATAATTTTAGAAGTTTTTATCAATATTTATGAATATATGTCGTGTCGTGTAATGTAATTTTAGAAATTTGGCGTGTCGATATGCCTGTGTCCCATGTCTGTGCTTCATAGTTTGCAATCTGTCTAAAAGAAGCATGGATTACCAATACCAGACTAACAGAGTATGCATGGATAGAAACAAAAGAAGACACGGAACTAAATCAGTGTCTCACTTGATATGTCAGGGTCCCTGCGAAAAGTCTCAAGTTGCGTTTTAAGTTCCCCTTCACTTGAAATGAGCCTCTTTGCAGCCTGCAGAAAGGTTTCAACAAGAGACAATTTAAAATAAAGTAGAAGAGGCATGCACACTGATGTAAAGGAAAAAGAGTAACCCACTGTTGAGGAACTAGCTTGTCATATACAATAACATGGTATTTGTAGATTATTATAGAGTGAAAACTCGCATGATTAAAACTTTAAAATCATATATTACCAAGTATGCAGCCTAACAAGGCTCAAATTGGCGTAACTAGCATGACAGATAATTTACTTCGAGCCTTCTTATGAAAAGTCATGGATTTCTGCTTAATCAAAACCCTATTTCTTCTTCATGCAATACATATCACTCCATTTATTAATCCTTAGACCCATGTCCATTGCAAACTCCAATCCCTTGGACTCACTTTCCAAGGGAGAGGAGGGATAATATAATTAATTAATACTTAATGCATCAAGTACTAGAGCATAGACAATATGTTAGTTAAGTAAACTAAAGGAACCTATAATTCATTTTTTGCGAGACAAATAACAATATGAGCAGTAGTCACACTTTAGAGTAAAGATAACTTACTTTAGCTACCAAAGGATCCTTAACATCAGCAACAAGTGAAAAATTCACGCGTTCAGCATCACTGCAGGCATTTATTGTTAATAACAAGATAAACAATAAAACCAGTCAAAACCACATTGCTCACATATACCAAAATTCCTCACATTGGTTTCGGAAGCTCATCCTTCTCCAACAATCCATCCTTAACAAGCTCTTCTAGTGATATCAGGAGCGTATTGCCACAGTTTGCATCCTGAAAGTAAACAAAGCTTATTGCCTTAAGCACACAAGTCATATATATAGTTGAGTCTTGATCATCAACAACTTCCCTGCACCAAAAACAATGAAAAGAAAGAAAAAGAGGCAGAGAGGGGGAAGAGAATGGTTTTGCATGTAGGGGCATTATACATGTAATAGACTAAAAGAAAAAGTAGGGCTGAACAATTGTGGTTGACATTTTAATGATCTAATCTACTGAATGAATAGACAACATATAGAACTTCACAGTCAATAAGAAGTTTTACTAATCGAGCTACATCAAGGGCTAACTGAAAATATATAGTAACCTGGCCTGAGTAAGGGGATCCTTCTTCGTTAGCCTTTCTCCCAGGAGGTACAAGAGGTAGAACCTGCATGGCATGCAGTACGGTGAGACAATAAGAAAAAGAAGTTCCAGCCAAACTATGTAAATTACATTTGAAAAGTAGCACAAGTGACACAGAAGTAGCTGCGGACACAAATTATAATTTGAGTTTACGTATATATATATATCATTTGGTCCTCTTAAAGCATAAAGAGCTAACAAAATCAGGATAAACGCGCTTTCTTATATTTTATCTTTCTGACATTTCTATCAGACAACTTATCAGATTATACATCTTAGGAAGTTAGGATAATCATTCTTGCGGAAACAAATCATATAAACGTTGAATATAAAGCTTTATGTATATTTTATACATACAGAAATAGATGCGGACACAAATTATAATTTGAGTTTATGTATTATATATATAATTTGGTCCTCATAAAGCATAAAGAGGTAACAAAATCAGAATAAACTGCTTTCTTACATTTTATCTTTCTGACATTTATATCATACAATTTAGAAAGTTAGGATAACCGTTCTAGCGGAAACAAATTATATAAACGTTGAATATAAAGCTTTGAGGCTTAAGCAGTTATGAAACTGACGGTGTAACACAAAATTCAACACGGAGTAAATGGCACAGCAAACAAATACTTCAAATACTTCGAAATCAGTTCTTAGCAACCAACTGACAGTACAAACAAGACCTAAAACAAGAACAAAGAAAACTCAGGCAGGTAAGCCTCATTACTCTGCTGATGACTCACTAAGATCAAGCCATAACAACAATAAACCATCACATTGTTCATTTCGATGATTTTCTATCGCTAGGAGCGAAAGATGAGCGAACCTGCCAAACGGAGCAGCCAGTATCGTGAAGCCAGTCAATGAAACGGAAGGCCTGGTCTCCGAGATCGCCAATCCCGTAGGGACCTCGAAACGACGTCGGATGGAGTAGAATTCCGGCTCTTCTCCGGTGGTCAGGGTGGATCTGAGGAAGCCAATCGCCGTAATCGTCAGGCAAATCTTCGCCGACGACGGCCTGATGAGCTAAAACAGTGTGGGAAGTGATCGGCGAAACAGTTGATTTGGATTTGAACATTGCAGAACCATAGAGATTGAGAGAATCGGATGGATGAGAGAAGCTCAATCGACTAAGGGAAAGAGAGCACAGTGCTCTTGGGTGAGAGTGAGACACTGAGAAGATAGACACTGCCATCGATTTATTTGCAGATTGCAGACGGAGCACATATAAAATGGATGCAAGTGAAGTAAAATAATTACACGCCATTTACGAAAATGAAAGTTAGAAGTACTAATTTCGTCCTAAACTTTACATCAACTATCAATTTCATCCCTAATGTTTTTTTGCTGTCAATTTTGTCTTTAATCTTTCACATTTTCGTCAATTTTATCCTTTGAATAACTTCTTTTAATAAATTAACGATAGACAGTATCCTATTTTTCAATCTGAGTTAGAATTTGAATTTCTTTTTACATCAATTTTATATTATATATCGTTAGTCACATAGATTTTGTCGTTAATATTTGGTTAAAGTAAGAGCAAATGATAAAGTTGACCAAAATATGAAAGATAAGAGACGAAATTGACAAAAAAAAAGGATTTGGGACGAAAATAACAGCGAGAGTAAAGTTTGAAGAATAAATGAATGCTTTTGCCCATAAAAAAAGTTGAATAAACTTCACTATTAATAATTATCTTTTGAAAAATATTAACACTTTGCAGTATTACGCATTGTGCATGTGACCATAGAGTAAACGAGTGAGGCGTGAGTCATCCTCATCCACATTTTTAGCAACTTGGGATTCGTTAACTTTTATGCAGTGTCTCTTTATTTTAACACATAATTTATTTACGAGTTATTTTATATATTTGTTTATGTCAAGACAATAAATTATAGAAAACTCAAAATATATATCTTATATTATATGAACGTCCATGTTATATGGCTCGCAAATTTAGTCCATGTTTAAAATTATAGTCTATGAAATTAAAAATACGAGAAAATTTACTATTTGATCTCTCTTTCTTTACTAAGTTAACAATTTAGTCCCTTATTTATTTTACATACATATAACGGGCACGCAAAGTCCCTAGTGTATATATCTTATATTATATGGCTCCACCCCTTTCTGGTCGTCCACATTTTAAAACTATAGTACAAAATTAATAATAAGAGAAAAATTATTATTTGATCCCTTCTTTTTTACTGTGTTAACGATTTAGTCCCTCATTTATTTTACATACATATTTGCGTATCCATTAAGGCACGCAAAGCCTCTAGTATATATATGACCCGAAATTCGTTTGTAGTCTTGTAGAGTGGTGCACTACCCAAATGTTTAATACTTTATTTTCATTCCCTCTCCCTGTCCTCAAATCTTTTTGAGTTGCGCAAAATTATGAAGAATTAATATTTTTTTCTTTTATGATATTATAAATTACCAAATAAAATAACTATACTTTATTTTATGACTTTAAAATGTAAATATAATACTAATATACATTTTCGTTGTATGTAAAACTCACTATTTTTAAAAATATATGAATATGAATATGAATTGTTCGTGCTTGGGCAAGCTTTTTGACTTTTGAGTTTTTCCCAGTCAAAAGTTGATCATATTTTAAAATTCATTTTTTGCCCAAAAATTAAAACCATCTTCACGTATAGTAATAGATAATTTTTGCAGTTGCAGAAAACAAGTTACAAGTTAAAATCATATAATAAATGACCATGAATCTTTCTTGGCTTATCTCACTAAATACATTTTCGTTTCATAATTTCGTTGTCAAAAGTGGTTTTTGTAAGAAATTGATCAAGCACAAATTAAAATTATTTCTCGCCTCAATAAGTTTTTCAGGAACTCCAACAACAATGTTTAAAACTTAAAAAGTTTGGCCATCCCACACTTCAAAGTGATATTGTGGTATGAAACAAAATAAAAAAAAGCTCGAGTGTCAAAACCTAATAGTGTATTAGACTCGTGCCACGTTTTTTAATCAAGCTCACATAATGTATGAGCTCACATAATGTATAGATTCATGATTAGTTATATTGTTCCAATATGTTAGAGCAGCTCAGCTGAATTAGTTGGTTCAACTTGGTTGTTATGCATGTGCTTAGCACGTGCTGTAGCTTATAAATACTTAAACACACGCTTGTAATTCTCTTCTCTACACATTCATTTCATTAGTACAATTCAATATCTCAGTTTATATTTTCCTAATAAAACCTAACAGAATTGGTTACTAAATATGAATAACTTTAACCGTTAGAGAATTACCTTTTTCACTAAACTCAACTTCTATTAGTTATCTCCTTACAAGTTAATAAACAATAGTTAACTCCACGAGACGTAATGATAATTAGAATTATATTATGTTAGCAATTTTTCAAACCTCTTGATTATGTATATATCAGTACATATTATGTATAATAGCTTACTCTAACCAAAAATAAAAACAGTAAAACCGTAAAAGCAAATTCACAAATTTGAAATTCAGGGGATCCGGATCCCTTTGAAAGGTCTGGAGTATAGTTTTATTCATCGTCGCTGGAATCTTCGATTAAGCATGATGACGACGACGAGCCACCATTACTACGATTACTTTCTTCCACAGCAGCTTCATCATTCATTCCCATCCATCCATGATTTATAGACATAATAAACAACAAACAGAAGGGAGTATATATATCTATATATATAACATTGGTGATTCAAGATATGTATATATATTACAGATCATCAGACCAATCTCTGAGGTCGCTATCATAGAATAACCCATCGACGATTTGATCAATCACCGAGTCTATGAACGAGTTGCATCGGACGGTGAAGATTCGCCCCACTCTGTTTCGCGCACTCGAGAACCACGCAAACATGGCGGCGCAAGTCACCGCCGCCAAACACGCCCCTCCTGTTTCTGCTATTCCTTCGATTTCCATTTTCCCAAACACAGAGCTTCCCGTTACCAATTCCTTCGTCACCGTCGCCGCAAACACCATCTGCAATCGATCGATCCCAAACCGATTCAATTAAATTCGATTTCATTCAATTATTTCCCCTTCACCGAAACACAAATCCCTAAATCCCCAATTAATTACAGTTAATTAAGTAATTGCGCGCTTACCATAGCGAGGCGACCAGAGATGATCTCGAAATCCTGGCTTTTCTTGTAGCTCTCGATGTACTTGGACAGCGTCGCGAAGAAAGGAGACACGTCATCGCCGCCGTCAACGCCGTCGTTTCGAGTCTTTATAACTCCGGCCCGATCAGAGCCGTACGATCTCAAAGTGCACAACCGTGGCTGCAAAACGATGTTACCGGTGTTTTCAGGGTTCGCTAGTTTGGGCTTATTAGGGACCGAAACCTGAACCGGGTTCGCTGACTCTCCGGTGGCTCGAACCGCCGGTAGTCTGGAACGGAGCCGGCAGTGCGGTGCACGCGTGGCGGAAAACGCCATGATAGACGACGGAGAAAAGAGAGAGGATTTGTCAGAATGTGATGTTTGGATATTAATGGTACAGTGTTATGTGGAGTGCGTAGGTATGTATTGTAATTGTAAGCGTGTTAGATTGGTAGTAATGGCACGATGACTGAGTGGGCCCTGATGGGAACACGTGTCAATTGCCTCATTGTGTTACGTAACTTGGAGATAACAGCATGAAAGGTTTGTTAAGGGTCATGTGATCACCGAGTGGTCTTTTTTCAAAATGAATAACACTCAGGTGAGAGAGAGCGAGTGATGCAGAATGACAAAGAGAGAGAAGTGAGGTTGGTTGGAATTTTGCGAGAGGAGAGGCCAACAAGCAGAATACGTAGCACACAAGAATATCAGAGAAAAAACAACCTCAGCAATAACGAGGAATTAGTCTATATTACTCTTTTTTGTACGATTTTAAAGTTATTGAGAAAAAAAAGTGTATATTTTAAATATTTATTTTTTATAAAGCTTATATTTTTCTTACTTTTTTTTCTCTTTTTAGTTTTACAAAAAAAAATATATGAGGAGAAAAATATAGAGAAACAAATCAACCACCACCAACTTTTCCTTTCTCAACAAACTAGCAACCACTGATTTTCAGGCCAAAAAAAAAACCACTGATTTTAAATAGAAAGACACCAATTAGAAGTAAACTAATTATTTAACACCTAAAATAAAAATACTTTTATAAAAGTTAACCCATAAAATGTAATTATTATTAATTTAATTATTTTGATATTAATACAAATTTGATAATAATATATTTTTTAATATTAATAATTAAGGAAAATATTGACAAAATTTATAAAACCACATCGAATTATCATTAAATTTAAGTTTATATTTTTAAAATAATAATTAAAATCATTTTAGTTTCATTTCTTTGAAACTAATTTGAATGTTTTTTTTTCTTTCAATGACAAAATGAGACACATATTAGTGACAAAATGAGCTCTGTTTTGCCCAAAAAATTTTAATTTTGTTTTTGTTGTTTTTTAGTTTGATCTTTAGGTCTCTTTGTATTACAAAAAAAAATAGCCACATAACACTTTTCAAGTACTATAAATTAAAGCCACTTAAAATTTTATTTATTAGTTATATATAACTGAGTTGACAATGCTCCAGTTGAATATGCAAGAAGAATTCGGAATTCAACATCTATGAATAATACTTATAGAAGATATGGTAATAAGCTTTAATAATGTTGGTTACTAATCTCAAATCAAATTATGCGGTATCTAATAATATAAGAATTTATTTAACATGTGTTTTAAGGGCACATTCTAAGATTTCTTCTAATTGGTTAGTAGAGCATCTCATATCTTAAAATCTATGAAAATTTATTTAAAATATAATTTTTAATGTTTGAAAACTCACTTGACCAATCAAAAGAAACCTTAACATGTGCTCTTTGAGCACATTTTAGAAGGACCCATAATATAATCTAGATATCAATTGTGTAACAAAAGAAAAACTGAAATTGCATTTGAATGAAAGACTAGAATTTTTTTTATTAATTAAATTCCAGAGTTTCAACAATTTCCCCCCTTAATTATATATACACACATATGCGGTGCATCCCAAATACATGATACATGTTTGGTATAACTGTAATTAACGGAAGAACGAAGTCAGTTAGTTATTAGTTATTACCACTTACCACCCCTACCCTTACCCTATATAATTCACCAACTGATCACTCTAATCGACCTGACCTGACCCACCCGAATTGAAGCCTCTCTCTCTCTCAATTTTAAAGCCTGACGAAAAAAACGGTTAGCTCGGGCTCAGCATTCGCTTCGGGACTCAACATATAAAACGTCTCAGAATCCTTAGACCCCACCATATGTTCAAACTGTGCTCGAAAATATGCCAGCTCACCATCATTCCCTTCCACGTCAGAACTGCCAATAGGAAGCACACCCACACCCATAGACACAGCCTTAAGAAGTTCCATAACAGCAAGATCTTCTTCTGTTGGTTCCCTCCTAACACCAAACCCAGTTTTCTTACCGTTACAAAACATGCTCCAAAGTGGCTCCTGTAACAACCTCACTTTCTCTTTCTCCGGCCGTTTCTCGCATTCCAACGCGATCCTCACCATCCCGGCGCTCATCTCTCTTTGGAGAGCTGACGTCTGGATGGCGAGCTCGATGACGACGGAAGGCAGACACTTGGAGGATTCTTGAAATGAGAGGCTCACGCGCCCTTTTCGGTATCCGAAGAGCGTGCCGGTGATTTTTTTCGAGCCGCCGCTGCCGGGGAAGCTGCTGCGGTGGAAGCTGGCGGCGCCGTCGTCGGGGAGGGTGGGGAATTTGCAGGAGGCGGTGGGGAAGGAGCAAATGACGGAGCGAAAAGCGCGGAAGACGCGGGTTTTGTGGCGGTGTTTCTTGTGGCGCGTGGGTTGCACGAGCGTGTGAGAGGGAAGAGGAGGAGCCGGAGGAGTCGAGGAGGAAGAAGAAGAAGAAGGGGTGTCGGGATCGGAGGAAGAAGAAGAAACGTAAGGTAAATTAGGGGAGGGAGAAGATCTTAGTTCTCCCATAGGTGGTGGAATAATAAGTGATGATTCAACATTATTGTTGTGGAAGAGTACTACGTTGTTGACATTATTGTTGTTGCCTTGAGGAGGAGAGGGAGGAAGAGAGATGGGCCAGGATTGGAGCTTAGACATCGATCGATCAAAGCCTGCGTGTGGTAAGGGTTTTGGTGATCAACATGCTTCTTCGGAACTCCTTAAATTCTATGTATCTCCTCCTATTTCCTTGCCTATAACATTGCTACCTCTTACTTATCGTACGTTCACTTATTTTTTCTATGTCGTTAATTAGTTGTTGTCTTTTTTTTTTTTAATTAATATTGAAGGCCAAATTTATGTGTTATATATGTATGAAGTCCAATATAGACAATATAATCAAATTATTGGAGTAATATTTGAATGAATTAATACGTAAGTAGTTTTTTTTCATATAAACAAGATAAATTTGTGAAAATGTTATATAAAGCAATATAAAAAATTACTTGTAATGACGTATATGTCTTCAAATAGTGCATGCATCCTATGCATAATCAATTTTGTTAAAAGTCATAAAGAGATACATACATTGATGATGAAAACAAATTTCAAATATTAAATTAAAAAAGGACCAATTTGAAAAGAATGTTGGAATTTTTGTGTGGATTAGTATTAATCTATTGTATAATTAATATTTGTGTTTACTGATAAGTAATTAATTTATTGTAAGTCTTAATAAGAATAGACTGGATTTATATTGATTGTGGTATTTCGTAATGAGTTGGATTATCCACAAGCCTTCCAGGACCGGACTAAGAATCTCAATCCACGTCCGAAGAGTATTAGTAATTATGTCATTGAATTACTAATGCATATATGAAGTTTGTTCATTAAAGGGATATTTTGTAATAATGTTCAGGGACTACTTTGTAATATTCACTAATTAATGGACTCATTAGTGAATTTGGTTATATATATATATAGCAATTGTGTTTTCATACACGAGATACATTTTGTCCACTTTGGTCCCTTTTTGCTCCACTTCATCTTAGTTCACTTTTGAGATCTTGTGGTTTGAAGATCTTAGCCTCATTGAAGATCAATTTCAACTCCAAGTTAATGATTTCGGGTCTGTTTGGGAGACTATGAATTATAATCCAATTCAATCCAATCCAATCCAAATAGATTGGATGAGATTATTTTTTAATTGGATGAGATGAGATGATGTATTGGTGTTTGGGTGATTTTATTGAGAATGATGTTAAATAGGGTGTGAAATTATATTAAAGGGGTTGTAATGATTGTGGTTGGTAGAAAAAAGTAGATGGATTTTTGTGATTTGTATAGGGGTAGAAATGGTAAGAAATAATGAGATGAGATGAGATGAGATGAGATGAGATGAGATTGGATTGGATGAGATGATAGGTGTTTGGTTGTTTTTTGATTGAAATGAGATTGAGATGAGATGATATTGGGAAGTGTGATATGGTATTGGAAATTGTGAGGATGAGAAAATTTTGGAATTATTTTTTGACATACAATTTGGTCCATAAATTCGAACTGTTCCAATTAATCAATCTCTAACATGTGTAAAAGATAACTGGGGCCTTGTAGAAAACCCCAATCATTAATAATGTGGTCTATTTATGAAATTGAACGACAAAAAAATAACAAATAATAGTTTGAGGACCAAATAGCAAATTAGAAAACAACACTAAATTCTAATAAAATGTGTGGTGAAAGGTTCATTTTGGTCCTAAATGTATGGCCTAATATTCATTTTGGTCCATTATTTTAATAAATGTTAAAATTGGTCCTAAATGTTAGCAAAATGATTAATGGTGGACCAAAATGAACATTAGGGCAAACATTTAGGACCAATTTAACCCTTTAACCCTTTATTTTTGAATCCAATGATTCAAGCCTGTACATACACGTGGGCCATTTTGTATTTTGTCCCTAAAAAAATATTACCGTTATTATTTAGAAAATAGTTTTAACTAATCTCATAGTTTGATAAACAAAACAGAACGAGAAATAGTTTTAACTCTTTTTAATTTTTTCAAAAAACTTCGTCAGATATCTAATATATTTAACATTTTTAGCTTCTGCGCCTCACACGTGTCAGCATTCTGTGGAGCGTTGCCAGCTACTCGCCATTTCCTCCGTTGCACTTTCACTCGCCATTTTCAATTTCATTTTCAATTTCATTCTCCATTCTCTCTTCCTTATTCCGCCAAAATCATCGATTTGCTGCCTCACTCAGCCACAAAACATCATCGATTTTCTGCCTCACTCAGCCACAAAACATCCATTTTCTTTGTCGCCGAGACGTCCACCGTTCACGAAGCCACAAGACATCCATTTTCTTCCTCACTCAACCACCTTACCATCTAATCCCAAAAACCTTCGCCGTTTCTGCTCACTATTTTCCCCCTTCGCCATTTCTGCCCACGATTGGACCTCCATTTCTGCTCCATTTCGCCATCGCGATTTTCAGCTCCATTTTTCCTCTCCATTTTCCATCTCGCGATTTTCAGCTCCATATTTTCCTCTCCATTTTCCATCTCGCGATTTTCTGCTCCATTTCGCCATCGCGATTTTCCATCTCATTCTTCCTCTTCAATGTCGCCATCTGTACGACATTCTCACTGATTGTCCACCATCATTTTCATGTTCATCGTGTCATCCTTCATCTTCTGTGGCATTTTCTGCTGAAATTCGTGAGGCATCGTTTGGGTATGTAACTGCTTGCTTATAATTATATTGGTATGTAACTGATTTCTTATCTTCTGTGGCATTTTCTGCTGAAATTCGTGCGTAATCGTTTGGGTATGTAAATAGAATTAGTGAGCACATCATAGAGGAACTTCATTTTGATAAAACTCCAGATTCAGCACCAAAGGGTATTATTGGATTGTGTAATGATGCTACAGCTGGCTTANGAGAGAGAGAGAGAGAGAGAGAGAGAGATGTGAGTGGAAAAGAGAATAAAAATGATGAGAAATGATAGATGGAGAGAAAAAATTATAAGTGTAATAAATGAGGGTATGTAAAATTACTATTTTGTCTAATTCTTTTTTTTATATTTGTATTAAAGTATAGGTAATTATAGGTGTATAAGTAGGGATAGATTAGTAATTGTAACAGAAAATGAGATGATGTTGTGAATGAGATGATGATGTGGATGAGATGAGATGAGATGAAGGTTCCAAAAAACACCAATTCAGTACTGTTCATCCAATCCTAGGATGAGATGATGATTGAATGAGATTGGATTAGGATTATGTGGTTCCCAAACAGACCCTTCATCTCTCACATCTCAGATTTATTTTTGTCATTTGGTATGAGAGCCTTTGGGTCTTGTTCTTGATGTGTTGTTGATGATTTAAGGTGAAACATGTTGTTTGTTGTTCACTTTTGGTCCCTTCTTGCCTTAGAAAAACTTTTTACTCCATCTTGCAACTCTTTAGATTAGTGGTTTGAAGATTTTAGCTTCATTCAAGATCAATCTCAACTCTAGATTAGTGATTTCATCTCTCACACTCAAATTTATTTCCGTGAAAGAATTGAATACATAATCTATCAAAATAGAGTTCTAGAGTTTGATTATTTACATAAATTAGTGATTCGTATGTTCTTTTTTCATTTTATATATGTTTTAAATGGATCAAATTCGTTAGCAACGTAACGCAATATACTTATGCTATAAGCCTATAACCGTATGCCACAAACCGCATTTTTCCCTGGCTAATGAATGGAATGGTAAGTTATGACCAAAAGTTGGTACAAGAAATTTCACCAAGGGTCTTGTTCCGTCGGGCACCATGGAGTGGCAATTAGTGATTGGCCAAGGCTAACCCAATAAGACACCACCAGATAGAGGAATATGGTACGCAGTTACGAACTTACGATTGTACTGCGCACACCGGAACACCGCCCCACGATTTGCCTCTGCCTTTATGTTTTAGTTTGGCCAAAATGCACAAATACTCCTGAGTTTTAGGTGCACGTAACATCCATGATTTTTAAAATTGTGCAAGGAGTATCCCTGAGTTTTTAATTTTGAGCAATTAACAACTTCTGTTAACTTTCTATCCAAATTTACTCTTAAGTGCCATCTCAACACATTTTGAAAATGCAAAATTATATTTTAGTCCCTCAAGTTTATCCAAAGTTTTGTTTTAGTCCCTAAAATTTTCAAAAAGTTATGCCATTAGTCCAGATCAGTTTCCATCCACTTTTTCTGTTTAAATAAGAGAAAAAATTGATTTTCATCCCCAAAATGTTTTAATTTTTTACATTAAAGTTCTTTTACTTTTATGATAGGATCAAAATGTAAGAAAAATTAAAAAAAATGATGGTTTTAGTAGATTTCTCACCAAAATAAAAAATTAAAAAAAATCACGCCTCTTCTTCTCTTTCTTCTTCTTCGTAACCTATCAAACACCGACGCCGATGTACTCCTCTTCGGCTGCCGCCGGCGAGATTCATCAAACATCACCGCCTCCTTCCACCGTCGACACCCAAATCCAGCGTCCTCTTCGTGTGCACTTCCAGATTTTGACATTTATTAATCATTGCTCATTTAAAAATCTCATCTCTAGAATTATTATCAATATCATTCGACTCGCAGTGCTCTCCTCTCAGATTGATTGATTCCTTCCCATATCGAATCTCGAGAGAACCGCCATAATGGCGGCCACCGGAGCTTGTTTCTTTCCCGGCGCATCTTCGCCGTTGTTGCGGCGCCAGGTGCCGTCGCCGGTCGGCAGATTGAAATCGAATCTGATGCGGAATACGAAAACGCAATTGGCGGCGTCGGTGCCGGTGGAACCTGCGACATCGGCGACGGCGATGAGTACATCGGAGAAGCGGGAAGAAACAGAGGGAATGAAATCGAGAAAGGCGGTGGTTGGTGAATATCGTCGGCGGCCCGAAGGTTAGGAAGAAGAAGAAAGATAAGACGAGGCGTGATATGTTTTTTTTTTTAATTTTTTTTATTTTGGTATGAAATCCACTAAAACCTTCATTTGTTTATTTTTCTTACATTTTGATCCTATAATAAAAGTAAAAGAACTTTAATGTAAAAAATTAAAACATTTTGGGGATGAAAATCAATTTTTTCTCTTTTTTTAATCAGAGAAAGCGGATGGAAACTGATCAGGGACTGATGGTATAACTTTTTGAAAATTTTAAGGACTAAAACAAAACTTTGATTAAATTTGAGGGAACAAAATAGAATTTTGGCCTTTTCAAAATGTGTTGAGGTGGCAATTATCGGTAAATTTGGATGGAAAGTTAATAGAAGGGTGTTAATTGCTCAAAGTTAAAAACTCAGGGGTACTCCTTGCACAATTTTAAAACTCAGGGGTGTTATGTGCACCTGACCTAAAACTCAGGGGGTGTTTGTGCATTTTGGTCTTTTAGTTTTACTTCGCCGACGTTGTCTTGTCTTGTTTTTCTTTTAGGTAAATTACACTTTGGTGCCCTGTGGTTTGACCCTATTTCATTTTGGTATCCTGTGGTTTGAAACCTGACACTTTGGTACCCTGTGGTATTCTCCATTAACACTTTAGTACCCTTTAGAGCTATTTCATAATTTTAACCATAATAAATTTTGCAAAAATTACATATTGACCCCAAAAAAATTTAAAAAGTTTACAAGTAGGTCCCTGAATACATATAATCTAGGGATTAAAATGAAAACTTTTAAAAAAATTGGGGTCAATATGTAATTTTTAAAAAATTTGTTATGGTTAAAATTACAAAATAACCCCAAAGAGTACCAAAGTGTTAATGGAGAATACCACAGGGCACCAAAATGTCAGGTTTCAAACCACAGGTACCAAAGTGAAATAAGGTCAAACTACAGGGTACTAAAGTGTAATTTATTCTTTTCTTTTTATAATTTTTTATTATTTAAATCTAAGAACTATCATTTTAGTCATGAAATTATGAGATAAATTTTAGTTTTGACTCTAAAATTATTTTTTTATTTTATTTTAGTTTCTGAATGTTTATATTTATTTTATTTTAGTCACTAAAATATGATTTCATCTAATTTCTAACCTTATTTATAACTTGAATAATTGATATGAACAATTTTTTTTCTTTATATATATATATATATAAAATTTATTTTTTTTTCTCTTTATTAACTCATTTATAAGAGATAAAAATTTTATTTTTTTATCAAAAAAAAAAGATAAAAAATTTATTTTAATTTTTTATGTTAAAAAAATCATAGAAATACGACGAAATTATATTTCAGAAACTAAAAGGAACAAATTTAAAATTTAAGAAATAAAAAGATATATTAGGACCAAAATGAAACATGTCCGTAATTTGATGACCAAAAAGAAGATTTTAACATTAAATCTATGTTCTTAAATTGGGGACCATTTCATCAAATTTGAAAATTCTGCTAGCTTTTCAGCCATCCCCGCCTCCAGGAACTAGGAACACTCTGTTTCTCTCTCTCTTCAGATTTGGAGTTTCGACCATTCGCGTTCATCTCACGCCTAACACCTAAAACCCTCCTTTAAATTTCTCTCTCTCTCTCTCTCTTCATTTGAATCCCGATCAACCGCCTTTGTTTCACGCTCCGAACCCTATTTTCCTCTTTCTCTCTCTGAACATTATCTTCTATCGCTTCTCATTCGTAAGTGTGCACACAATGAAGAAGGGAGCTAAGAAGAGGACGAGACAAGACGAAGAAGCCAATCCAGCCGAAGACAACGGAAAGCAATCGTCAAAAACAACTTCTCGAGCTAAGCGAGTTAAGGCCTCCAAGCCAGAGTCCGATCCCGAGTACTTCGAAGACAAGCGTAATTTGGTACATTCAACTCCATCACTATTTCTTTCGTACCTTTCGAAATTTATCGTGTATTTTTGCACATTATGGACTATTCGGATTTCTGAGGGTTTATCGTGATTCATTTCTTTACGACTGGGATGATGCTTTATGTGTGAAACTGAATTATATGCACAATATTGATTTCTTTGTTGATGTCAGTCAAGCTTAGATAAAACTTCGAAACCTTGATTGGTAAATAGTAAATCGCAATTGTCGCTTCTGGCTAGCCAGAGTGATGCTCCACATATCCAAATGTTATTGATCATAGTTTCACTCTTCTTTTTCTATTAAAGCTGTGTGAACTTTTCCTCTTTGTCAAGTAACGCGCAACCTTACCCTGGCATAAAAGTTGAACTGTTGCTGCTGGTGTTTAGATATTTTATATTGATAGAGCGTTACGGTGGACGGATAATTGCAACCTTGAAGATGCTCTTTTCTATTAAGATTTTTAAAGAGGCTCATTTATTTAGTTTTGTTTTCAATCTCAGCTAATTGCGTTGCATCTTAGAGTTTGGTAGGATGAGGGAGAAATGCTGCTGAGTCCACAGGGATTATGGATGTGTTGTCATGGCACTGTTCAAATAGATCAAAACATTTTGATACTGTCCTCAAATTTATTACTGACAATATGTAGTAAACTCACAAAATGCGATTTGTTGATTTTGCAGTAATGCAGCGTGAGTGCATGAGTGAGTGTGTGTGTGTGTGTCCAATTGTCAATTTCGCTGATTATCTTTGTCAAATGTCTTATGTAGGAAGATTTATGGAGGGAAACATTCCCCGTTGGAACTGAGGTTTGTAGTATTAGTTGTTTTTCTTCTTCTAGAAATTGATAGTTGTCCTGTATAGTTCTCACTGCCTCCTATTCTACTGCCAGTGGGACCAACTAGATACTGTCTATCAATTCAAGTGGAATTTCTCAAATCTAGAAGTGAGTATAATGCCCATCTCTTACTTTTGGAATTCAATTAATGATCATTATTGAAGTTCCAGATTTTGTCATAAGAAGTTATTTACTAAACTTGATGAAATACTAATAAAGTAATAAATTGTGTGATCAGAATGCATTTGAAGAGGGTGGAGCTCTGCATGGGAAAAAGGTTTACCTCTTTGGTTGCACTGAGCGTAAGTGCCTTCCAAAATTTTTTGAGATAGCTTATTCCTCTCATTTGTTCTTTGACCCTTATCTTACATCATACTCATTTGACTTTGCAGCTCAGTTGGTCTCATATAAAGGTGAAAACAAAGTTGTATGCATACCTGTTGTAGTAGCTGTAAGTTTTTCAAACTGCATTAACCTACATACAAATAGAATGTGTTGGTAATTTAATGATTTTGATTGCTCTTTGTTAGCTCCTGCCTGAAAGTTAAGTTGTTTGATCTTGCAAATATGCAATGACATGTGCATTTTTTATGTGATTCATGTGTCAGACCTGGTTTTTGAGTATACAGAGTTAAAAAGGCTTGCCTTTTGGGTGTTAAGCTGTTGTTTGGAAACTTTGGCTCATATAGTGTCTTTTTTTATCCGTTCTTGATGGGATTAATGGCTTAAAATTTTAATTTGTCTGTTTTATCATAAAAACATTACAGCTTACTTTTGTATACAGGTTGTATCACCTTTCCCACCTTCTGATAAAATTGGAATTAACTCAGTTCAGAGAGAAGCTGAAGAAATAATTCCAATGAAACAAATGAAAATGGACTGGGTTCCATATATTCCCCTAGAGCACCGGTATTCAACCCAATTAATTTATCTTGTTTTTGTTTTTAAAATCATTTCTTGTGAAACATTATTTTATGGTAAACTCAATTTTTTTTTAAAAAAACTGTATTGTTTTTCAACAGAGAAAGCCAAGTTGACAGGTTAAAGTCTCAAATATTTATCTTGAGTTGCACGCAAAGAAGGTATTGCTTTCTCTTTGCTTCTCTCCCATCCCTTTCTGTATTCTATAAGCTGTTTCAGAGGTTCTGGGATGAATCCTGAAGTACCATTAAAGACTTTAATGCATTATAAGTTCTGGTTTAATTTTAAAAGATCTACTTTCAAAGGTGATCTTTCTAAAAAGACTTGAATTCATTTTGTGACTCATTACGACTTGACCCTTGCCTTTACTTCTAGTTAAATTTTTTTGCTTTCCATCTGTACACTCTTAGCCATGATAGAACCCAAGTTTATGAATATTATTTTTATCTTAACTGTGTTATGAATCTATGTGGTGCAGGGCTGCTTTAAAACACCTGAAGTTGGACCGTCTCAAGAAATATGAGTACTGCTTGCCTTGTGAGTTTTCTGGTTTTAGAATAATATAATTGTTCAGGATGCATATATTAGTTTTGTCTTTTATTTTTAAGAGATAACTGTCTCATCTCTAACCATCATTTTAAGCTGGATTAATAAATTAATCTTATGATAAAAATACTGGGACAATGGTTGAACTTTGAAGATTGAGGACATTGTTATTTGGCTGATCAATTGTTTGCTTATTTTTGTTAGAAGCATATTAATTTATCATCAGTTTGTGCTAACTTGCTAATACATTTGCAAAAATAGTTTGTGACAGCTTCTAATTATTTCGCAGATTTCTACCAACCTTTTAAAGAAGATGAACTTGAACAGAGCACTGAGGTTCCGATAATTTTTCCAGTGGATCCTAAACCGGTAATTATATAGGGGAAATTTGTTAACTGATATAGAAGTTTTTGTATAGCTTCGGAATCAGACTCTAATTTTCATATGTATTCATACATATGAAGACATTAGAAATTTAGAATAATTTTTGTTGATAAATTGGGTAGGTTTTTGCCAGATTTGGTTTTCAGTAAAATTTACTCTTGTATTTTGTTTGATGTAGGTATTCTGTGAATTTGATTGGGAATTGGATGAGCTTGAGGTAATGATGTAATCTTGAAACGTTTGTAGTTTGAAATATATTAAGCCACCTAGATATTGTAGTTGTGATAATTAGAGGATGAAGAGTGAATAGAAAATGTAGTTAGTGTGTTATCTTCTACATGAGTTAGTGTTTTTAAATTGCTTTCTTTTGCAGGAGTTCGCTGATAAACTCATAGAAGAGGAAGAGTTAGCGGAAGATCAAAAAGATGCCTTCAAGGTAAGATGTAATGGAAGATATGTGGATCTCTCCTAGTTTCCAAGCCTTTGAGCATTAATCTCTGCTGATCCTTTTAACTATTTTAGGAATTTGTCAAGGAAAAAGTTCGTGAGGCAAAGAAAGCTAATAGAGAGGTATATTTGGTTATTATTTCTGCCTCTGAATATCCTGTGTTTTTTCTTTTGGAATTTAACCTATATTATTGTAGGCAAGGGAAGCTCGAAGAAAAGCCATTGAAGAAATGAGTGAGGAAAGCAAGGCTGCATTTGAGAATATGAGATTCTATAAGTTCTACCCAGTGCAAACACCAGATACACCTGATGTATCAAATGTCAAGGTAGGTGCTTGGTCATTCTTCCATGAAATCTTTTGGAGTTCTAATTTCTGCAAACATCATAATCTGATTCCAACTTAAAGGCATTAGTTTATTTCCTGTAAATCGGGCACTAGTGATGAAAAGATACTTGATTTTTTTTTCATGTTTGAATGTTTCAGAGAGAAGTCTTGAACAGAAAAGCTAACTCAGTGTGAAAATAATTACAACTAGCTAGTCAAACTTCTTAGAAGTTAGAAATCAAAGGACGATTATCAACTGTATTTCTATTATCCTTCCCTGTAAATTGTTAGATGACATAACTACCATTTCATTCAATATTATCTTGGTTGTTTTCCGTTAATCGTTATTGTATCTTGAGTTTTTCTTTTTTTCTTTTTGGTTCCTTTGTTTTTCTTTCTAATCTGCTCGACCTTTACATTGAACTTGGTGCTGCTTACAACATATAGGAGGGAAAAGAAAGTGACTCATCTTTATGACACTTACCAGTTACCATTTAAGCTAGTTTATAATCCATCTGTCCCTTCACTCCCTTGGCATGGAAGAGGTGGATTATAAATCTAGTAATGGTTGCTACTGAAGTTATATCACTTTTCTGTCAATTTCTTGTCCATCACATCAAGCATTTTAATTTTGCACATTTGATGTACAACGAGCTTTGTTCTGTGTTGCAGTCCCCATTCATAAACAGGTATTATGGAAAGGCTCACGAGGTTCTATGATTGGTACCGAGACGATAATGGCTTCAAATTCTGCTGGCTTGCTTTGCCTACATCATTACAGAGGTTTTGTTCTTTATGAGTTCACGAGGCAAAACC
This sequence comes from Chamaecrista fasciculata, assembly GCA_003254925.1. Classification (NCBI taxonomy): domain Eukaryota; kingdom Viridiplantae; phylum Streptophyta; class Magnoliopsida; order Fabales; family Fabaceae; genus Chamaecrista; species Chamaecrista fasciculata. Next base: position 249,303 of record QANZ01053924.1, on the reverse strand, counting down.
CCTGATGCCTCATCAAATTTTCTATACCAGTGTAGGTGTTTCAAGGAACTAGTAATGTAAAATTGTAGCTCAAATCCTTGAGAAGCGAATAGGAAGAATATGAGATATTTACGAGTTACCAATTTGTAGAGAAACTGTCTAAGATTCAGGAGCTGCAATTTTGTGAGGCCATTTTTTTGTCAAAGAAAATTATTTGTATAACAAGTTGATTAGTAGGCAAGTGAAGTAAAGTAGTTAATTATATTCTGTGGGGCCTGGAAAAGACATCTAAATAGATAATTTGAAATAGCTAGGTTAACCCAAAGATGCCAATGAAATTGGTCTCAATTTGAAGGGTCAGATTTGATTACTATAAAATCAGTAGGGACGTGTCCTAGTGAATATTGTCAATTTCGTAATGAGGACGTCTATCAAATAAAGCCGAAAAGGAAAGTGAACTGAGCTCTTCGGTTACGCTTATATTCAGTTACCAGCTCTAGTCCTCAAAATAAAACATGCCTGGCACAAAACGTTTAATAGATAGTTTCTTTTTTGGCCTGAACGTTTAATAGATAGTTAGATATGAATTTTTAACCATAATTTCCCATAAATGTGTAGAGTGATGTTACTATATTGGGATCGATAAGAATTCTAAAGACAATAAGCTAATATTGCTTGAGACCATTAAGGGTTAGTTCGTATGCGCTTATAATAAAATCTGTTCTGATTATAATCAGAGTATAATTATAATCAAAGTTGATTATTTGTGTATTGGTGTTTGGATGAAATTTGATTATTTGGTGTAAAATTATTGAAATGGGTATGTAATGATTGTGGTTGGTAGATAGAAGGATAAGAAAATTGATAAATTGTATAGGGGTAGAAATAGAAGAAAAAGTTAGAAAAAATAGGAAAAAGTAAGATGTGATTTGACTAATAATCAAAGTGTGTTTGGATGTGATTGTTGTTTTTAAAAAAATCAGATTTTGTCACTGTTTGCCTTGGGAATCGTGAAAATATGATTATAATCATAAGCAACTTGTGAGGTGTTTATTTCGTTTGGTCGACCATTCTATTTTTGTCTCCGAAATGGTGGACCAAAAGGACTAAAGTGTAGTAATCAGGCCCCGACATTCGGTGGACTATCAAAAAAATGGTCTACCGTCTGGCACAAGATGAGAGAGAATGTGAAAAAGCACTCCGAACCTGAAAAAAATTTCAATGTGGCTCATTTCAGGTATTCGGTCGACCATTTTTTGCATCGGTGGACCGAACGTCGGGCCTGATAGCATTCTCAGGTTGAAATTCAGTCGACCATTTTTTGAATCGGTGGACCGAACGTCGGACCTGATATCATTCTCAGGTTGATATTCGGTCCATCGTTGACAGAATCGGTCTACCATTTCAGGTTTATTACTATTTTAGCCTTGTGGTGTGTGATTGAATGTATTTTTTTTTTTATCCAAGAATGTATTAGAGTATAGGTAATTATAGGTATATATATAGGGGTATAAGTGTAATTGGGTGTGTTTGATTATTAAAAAATCAAGATTATAATTTGATAAAAAAATAAACGCAAACGAACATGCTTATTACGATTATAATCAAAGCAGATTATAATCAGAGCATAAACGAACTGGGCTAAATCTCGCATGGATTGTAGTTATAATAAGGCCGTGAGAACACCAGTATTCGTAAACTAACCTCCCACTATGTCTTTACTGGGACATTTTTGCGGCTTATGATTTTGCATACTCCAATTGATTGGTTGATATCGGAAACATGTGAAACATGTAAAGATAAATTTTTTCCCTAACACGACAGTGTTCAGCCTAATCTAAAGTGACATTTAAATGGGATTATAATCTAAAGAAACATATAAATCTTTTCCCGTAAGACAGAAATGTTTGGTTCGTTATCTTCATCCTTTCTTCCTGTCTCATATTATACCCGCCAACCTTTCTCCTAGGAAAAAGAAAAAAACTATCAAAGCTAAATCCAAGAGAGTAGAGACTATAGAGACTCCTAGGAAAAAGATAATTGACACATGCACAATTAAAGTTTACGCTTTACATACTGAACGTGATCAAACACAATGGTCTACGGGTTTTAATACCTGAGACCAGAGTCTATAAAATATTCAGAGGCCTTTGACAAAAAATGATGTTTCCATTGATCAGGGCTAGCAAAAGGCACTAGGCCACATAACAATGGCAGCAACACGAGCAAAGTCGTATAGAACAATGACCGGCGAATCCAATATGGAATAATCATATTCCTTTTTGCTGTTTGCAGCACAGCGAGAGGTCCATATAGAACTCTGTATAAAGTGGGTGTGAAAACAAGTGATAGGAAATGCAGAAAGCAAAGAATCTCCCAATACAAAAGCCACACTTCACCACTCCCTCCCAATGTATCTACACACAACTTCCCGCAGTAGCCACAAACAACTCCTAGCAGCAAAAGGATGAAAGTAACTGGCATTGCTTGTGTTGAAGTGGATGAACGTTGAATGAGCAGATATGCAATTGCAAATATCATTAACACACCAAATACCATTCGGCTCAAGACTTGAACTTGACACCACAAAATATTCAAACCTGAACTGAGGGAGGACACTGACTTTGGAGTCCACCAGGAGTTATATTCCTAAAATGAGTAGGAAAGATCATTATAATGTTTTTCAAATTAAGCAAAAAGAATGGTACGGTCCTAAAGTGATTTGTCAAAACTTAGTCAAGCTGATACTGAGCCACAGATCCAACTCAATACTCATATAGTAAAAAATTCAACTAACTCTTCCTATAAATGCAAGGCCAAAGCATCATGGATATAAAGAATTAGATATGAAAACAGAATAGGGTTAGATAAAAGAATGGAACTTGCCTTAGTTAAAGGTGTACATGATGAAGTAGCTTCAACAATCCGTTGATAGGAATAAACATATGCACCATAGAAAAGTGAGGATGACATAACAAGCAAACCAGCAATAAGACAGTCTATGCATTTTTTATTCAGTTCACCATGTCTCAGATCTTCTTGCTGATTTTTGAACTTTTCAGCTCTAAAGGATCCCTTTGTTATTCCCAATGCTAGCTTCGATCTCTCTAAGTCATTCAAATCATAGCGGAGAGCCACTTCTGTCTCCTTCAATTTCATCTTTTTCATTTTAAGGCCAAGTGCTAATATCTTGAGGTCATTAGAACGACTTTGCTCTGCAACTGATTTCTCTAAAGTACTAATCATTGAATTATTAGTCACAGACACAGAAGTTATTGGAGAAAAACAAACCATTTGGTTCGATTGCCCATCCACATTAAGATCATGAGTAACTGGGTCCATATGAAGGTTCTGACTGACCTCTCTGCAACTATTAGATTGATCTTGAATTTCAGCATGCGATACTGCCTCAGACTTACCATTGTCCATCACAACATCCCTTAAGCAACATCCATTGTCAAGAGAAATTTCAGAATTTGGTATTTCCATCCTTTTATTGTTAGAGTTATTTATATTGTTGATTGTAGATGAATCATAAATTAGTCTAAGGGTACTCAAAGTGCTACCGAAAGATTGTTCAAAGTTTCTTGTCAACCCATCTAGCTTGTCTACATAAACCTGTGGTCCAATAGGTAGTCAAATAAGTGGCATGTAGACATTACTATAGCAAAAAAGGACTTGCTTAAAGTCGACATTAACTGCTAGAAAAATGTTGTATAGTAAAGCCGCAATCTAAGGGTGAATTGACAATTAGTGTTAGGCTTACATTGGCAAGAGATTCTCTGACAGCTGACATGCACATCTGCGACATATACAAACAGCAGAGGAGTTTCGTATCAAAATGTATTGATGTATTAAAATTAATCAAACTTTGTGAAGGAGGCAAATAAAAGTTTAATTATGGCATTTGCTAACTAACTTATCCATCCCTATAACAACAGGACAATGATCACATGTTATCAGCCACATGATTTCAATGACAGCTTAAATTTTGTAACATTATACCAATTATCACAATGTAAAGACTAATAATCTGAGTCATCCATGGAACTTCTTTATAAACGGACATAGACTAGACCCCATAAGTGGGAATTCAAGTTTTGCCATAGAAAAATGGTCGAGAAAATATACCAATGAGAGATGATCAGGAGACATACTTTCAGCCGCTGCATCTCTTCTATACAGAACCTAAAACAAGAAAGATACCAGACACTGTATCAAGCACTAATAGTAAAACGTATACTAATCAGTTATCACCATCAGAAATTAAGAAATGAACGATTGCTTTACGCATTGCCCATATTATGTTTGAGTCAAGATTCAAGAACTATGAGAGTGAAGAATAAATTCGATTGTACCAAAAAAAAAATTAGAAAATCTCACCTGAGCAATAACAGCCGCGAATGACATTCCAAGAGGATGCCCAATAGCTGATACATCGCCTCTAGTGCGGCGAACAAGGATTCTAGGGTTTCGTCGTTTACGGGCTAAAATTACTCCCGATGAAGAACAACGAGGAGACGACGACGACGTAGATGGTAATTCAGGAACATTCAAATCCACCTTCTTCTTTATCAGATTCTTCTTCTTGCATTTGTTGAGGGATTTCGCTTTTACCTCACCATTGATCGGTTCTGAAGGAAAATTATCGAAGCTAGAAGGCGAGCAATTGTTGTGTGAATCCATGAGGGCGGTGTTGTTGTCCTCTGTGCCGTGATTGCGATGTGTGTAGGAAGTGGAAGAATCATCCATGGAGCATGAAAATGGAGAAGGAGACCCAAATTTCAAGGGTTCGGCATTATCATTATCATTACGAGGCAGACGAAGGCAGAAAGAACGGATGTCGATGTTGCCTTTGTACTTGCGGTGAAAATCCTAATCAGAATCTAATTGCTTCGTGTGGAATCAAGAATAAGGAAATCTAGAATACATTCATCAGGAATGAACTCATGAAGTAGCACTTCAGGCCAAAAGAAAAAAATAAAGGAATGAAGTAGCACACAGCAGTATTGACAAACACATATTCCCTTTTAGTTTTTCTTTTGCTCAATGGTGAGATTTGTTTAAGCGAACCAATGAACTCACCATTACACCAACCAAATTTGATTTTTCTCTGTTCTCTATTCTTTAAACATTTGTGGTTTTATGTTTTTTTTTTGTCGGAACAAATCTTCCATATTTTTGTCTCTTGATTTTTTGTTGAGTCAGTGAGAAAAATAAAAGGCTTAAGTGCAATTTTGGTCCCCTAACTTTCACAAAGGTCTCAATTTGGTCCCCTAACTTTTTTTGTTGCAATTTTGGTCCCCTAACTTTTGAAAGCGTCTCACTGTTGGTCCCAAGTGCACTTTTTCCATTCATTATCTACCGTTAGTGCCGATCTAAAGGCTGAGTTGGTTGATGACGTGATAAATATGAGTGAAGTGGATTAAAAAAGGACCATTTTGCGGAGACGTTTTCATGACTTGGAAGTGTACTTTGGACTAATAGTGAGACGTTTTCAAGAGTTAGGGGACCAAAATTGTAACAAAAAAAAGTTATGGGACCAAATTGAGACCTTTGCAAAAGTTAGGGGACCAAATTGTGACCTTTACGAAAGTTAAGGGACCAAAATTGCAACAAAAAAAGTTAGGGGACCAAATTGAGACCTTTGCAAAAGTTAGGGGACCAAAATTGCACTTAAGCCAAAAGAAAAATATATATAGGTCTTTGACATTTGTGGTTTTATATCATCCACATTTTTTTACTTTTTTTTTCTCTTTTAACTCTATATAATAAAAAAGAGAAAACTTATTATTTAATCTTTAAATTTATAATATATTAATGAATTAATTTTTAAATAATCAAAATGGATAATTTAATTTTAAATAATTAAGTTTAAGAACTAAAAAATATAAATTTGTATAAATTTTAAGGCCAAAATATATATTAATTTAGTATAAATTCATATATCAAGAAATATAAAATCATGTCAAGTTCAAAAACTTTGTCATTAATTTATTGACAATTGAAATATTTTAAATATATTATAGATAGGGGTTCATGGTCAAATTGTATATTTTAATTATTTTTAAATTAATTCATTGAATTGATATAAATTTAAAAATTAAATGAAAAATAATTTCCAATCAAAAATTGAAGGTTCACTTACGTTGGAAAGACCCTTAGACAAAAGTGGCACTATTCACACGTATGCTTGGAAAACGATATAAAGAAGCAGCATCATCATCGTTCATGCCCGAAGGCCGAAGTTGTTCTTTTTTCAGTGATTCTCCTCCAGACATGAAACTAATTATTTTAGGCTGTGTTTATTTCAGTTTTAAGATTTTTGAAATAATTAATTTTATTATCGAAATTTCAGAACTTATTGTAATTTGACTTTTTAACAACTGAAATACTGAAATGTAAATTTTTAGAAATCATATATAAAAGCCTAAAAGCAGAAAACATTTGGTCTTTACCTGTCACGTAGTACTGTGTCTTAAATTGCCATTAAAATTAATTATGACTCTTCGACCAATGCTTGTGCACCATGTCATATATCATTTTATTTAACATTTTTTAATCATCAATTTATGTTTACATGTCAATCATATCATTATAGCAACCAATCATATATGGTTTTTATGCCAACATTGCACTCCAAATTTTGTCACCTATTTATTACCTGTTTTGTTGTATTTTTTTCGCGAAGGTCAATAAATGATTGAATTTGTGGCGCCACAAATATATTCTATGAATGCTTACTCATTTGCCGTATAGCAATCCTTCAATATAAGGAATTTTGCATGGTCTATAAATGCGATGTCGCAGAATTATATTCATGACGATGCACATAATTTTCCATATATAGATGGATATTTAAAACATTTTGAATTTAATTCTAAAATTTACTCATTTGTATTAAATCCATTTGATTTGTATTAAATATATTTTCAAATCATACCACATCTGATTAACAATCAACGTATTCAACGCCTTGAGATACGTTATCTCCTAATTTACAAATGACGTTACCCATCACAATTTGTCCATTATAAATATCGTATAATCTGTGTTGTGCCAAACGTAAAAATTTAGCGCCAGAACATTTCAGCTAGTCGGGTTTATAGAATTGCGAGTATGATGAATCAGAAATTTGATCTCGTTTCGGCCATTAATCCTGTCATTCGACCCAACTTCACAATTAAGGTTCGCATCGTTCGTTTTATATATTTGTGATGTTTAATCATTCATATATATTATTATGTGCAATTAAATATTATTTTAATATTCTAATGCAAATACTTTACTTTTTTAAACAGAAAAAACGTCATATTTGTCACACTATGGGCACAATTTGCAGATCAAGTGATTTAATATATGTCAAAGCACAATGATGGTCCTATAATCATGGTAGTCCAATGGGCTTGAATTAAAGATTTTAATGAAATGCAACAGGTTACAAATTCTTATTATGCAACTCATGTTCTCATGAATCTTGATATTCCTCTCTTCAAAGAATTCATGGATTCTCTCGGTCCAGATGATCCGAAGACTTCGAACTCAACTGCCTCGAATTATGCTACATCAGTCTCTGGTGAATCTGTGGTACACGTCAATGACTTATATGAAGCAGCCGACCAAACCATTTATTCTATTATTGTTATCGTCCCACCATTTAGAATCCAGTTCTAATAGCTATTCTTTTTACATCCATGATTGTTGCATTATATTAATTCACTCAAATATGTAATATAAACTGTACTCTACAATAAGCTAATTTTATGGTCATTAAATTAGCAATTTCTATTTAAAGAGTCATCAAGTTTGATTATGCATTGATTCACATTAAGAATTTAAAAAAATTCATACCATGGCACATGCATGAAATAATTTCGTTATATCTCATTCACATGCATAAAAGATAATTCACATTATTTTAGAATAATTTCATTGTATCATTCATCTTTATAGCATAAGATGAATGATACAATCATTTTAAATATAAATTTTGACATACAAGTCTTTTAGGAAATTTCATTTATTCGATTAAATGTACTAAATCAAACATTTATTATTGTCAAACCAGAGAAGACCCATCTCTAATTAATCCACAATTTTAACTTCATCACACTAATTTTTCTGGCATTGACAATTTGATAATGTTTTTTGCAACTTTATCAAATATTATCAAATAAAATCATGTGTTTTTTTATTGTTTTTTTATAGAGTGTATTTTTATTGTTGGTCTATAGGTAAAAAATAATTAAATTTTCTATTAATTTTCAAGAATGACGAGATAGTAAATACTTTTTCTATATTAAAAAGCAAAGTTTGTTTTGATAAAAAAAAATAGTTACAGAGCATCTTAATTAATTTTCTACCAATAGTCTAAATCTATGAAGCATGGACACTCACACGGACACAACGACACGTCAAACTCTCAAAATTATGCAACACGACACGACATATATTTATATATATAAATAATTAAATATTCATAATTTTTAATGAAAAATTTAAAAATTACAATTTTTATTCATAATATATCTCATATCTATCATTATTTTCTCTTGTCTGTCATGTTAAAGTTACAAAAAATTAATTTATGTTCTAAAATTTATGAATATGTGTCGTGTCGGTGTCGTACGAATGTCGGACACTGACGTGTCTGACACAGCGACACGCCTTCAAAATGAAGTGTCCATGCTTCATAGGTCTAAATATTAGAAAAAAAAAAAGTCAAAAACTATCTTACAATTCTAAATGGAAATTAAGCAAATGGTGGCGAATGTGAAGTGGTCTTTTAGTCTCATTTTTTGCTCAACTTTCAATTTGGTATCATATCTTTATAAAATTAAGGCTTAAGTGCACTTTTGGTCCCAAAACTATGACAAAGGTTTCATTTTGGTCCCATAACTTTTTTTGTTGCAATTTTGGTCCCATAACTATGACAAAGGTTTCATTTTGGTCCCATAACTTCTCAAAAAGTTCCACCGTTAGTCCCTTGGTGAATTCCATCCATATTTAGCCGTTAAGTATTACGTGACATAGTGACTAGGATCATGATGTGGCAAAATAAGATGAAATGGACTGAAATAGGATCTATATGCAACATATTAAAACTTANTAACAATATACAAAAGAGTTTCATATTCATAGACAATTAATATCATTAACTTTGTAGTAAACAAATGTCAGCTCTGCATTTCAATCACAATATAAGAATATTAAATTAAATCTTCTAAATTAGGATGCTTGATTATATTATCAAATAGTTATGCCTGAATAATGCGTTGAACTCAAATGTTCAATAGTAATTTTTCTTTGTTTTTAATAAAGATTTAATGTGTGAAGTTAATTGGTATATTAGCTCCAAAAGTTGTTCTTGAATAAAACATTGACTTTTATAGCACAATTCTTAGTAATTAATATATTAGCTCTAAATTTGATTTTTAAAGCTATTTAAATCAATAATGTTATCACAATTATCCTTTGTAATAAGTTGCAATTTTGATTTAGGTTCAAAATTGATAACTAAAACTTATAAATATAACACTTTTAAGTAAGAAATAATAATTGACATAGATATAATTTTCAAAAATGAATTGTATATCTAAAACCTATTAATCCCAACAAACACTCGCGTTAGGTGTTTTGTCCATTCCTGTCTCTGGCAAAAAAAAAAAAACCTACTAATCCCAACAAATCTAACCAAATAAATTTTGTCAACTAATTTTATTTCTTGAATTTTGTCTTCTTAAGGACTGTTTTGAAGATATTTAAATATTTTCGGGTGGTTTAGTAATTTCAATCTCTTTTTCCTGCATTAAAATTGCCTTTTGTCCTCCAAAGTTGGTTAAAATTATGAAATAGCTCCAAAAGTGCCAAGTTCCGTTTGTTTTCTAACGTAACAGAATTGAAGTTTAGGGTACCAAAGTGTTAACAGAGAATACCACGGAATACCAGAATGTCACTTTTTAAACCACTAGGTTCCAAGGTAAAATATGACTAAACCATAGGGTACCAAAGTGTAATGTTTTAATCTTATTATAACTTCATCAATTGATATTTTTTATGATCAGTGTAATATTATAATATTTTTTATTTCATTTTAGTCCTTAAAAATATTCTCTGGGTCTGGGTATTGGGTCTAAACTATTCAACGGGTCTGATAATGAAGATTGATTTTAATACCTTCTCATATCTAGGTCCTGGTCTGGTGACTAACCCGTACTCTACCCATGATCATCCTTACAAGGGACAAGATAAATCCAAAATGTATTGGGTTAGCTTTGATTGACAAAGTAATTGAGAATAATTTTAAAAGACCCAGTCATGGAAATGTCGTGTTTGGATCATAACTTAAAGTAAAAATCTCTCCTTTATCCTTTTTTTTTTGTTGGTCTGAAATCTCTCCTTTATCTCCTTTTACATTTTATCCCTGAATTTAAATTAAATCAATAAATTATTCTCTGAATAATTGAAATATATGATTTGGTTATTGAGATATTTTAATTATTAACGACTTGATCCTTAATGATGATTTAGTCTTTGAATTTAATATGATTTTTTATTTTTTGTTCCCAAAATTTGTATTGGAATAGTACATTTTAGTCTTTGAATTTGTACAAAATTTCAAGTTTTTGGTTTCCAAATTTGACCTAGGGAACCATTAGATATTGCAATAATTCAGACACTGAGTTGTATATTTTAATTATTAAAAAACTAATTCATCGACTTAGTACAAATCGAAGTGCCAAATAATATATTTTCTATTAATTTCATTGCAAACATACAGTTTATAAAACATACAACTTCATGAAATAAATTTTAATTAATTTTTTCAAACAAGAAAGTTTGAAAATAAAATTAATAGTTAAGGTTTATATATTTCTCTCAATTTAGTCATATAAAATAAAAAAAATTAATGAAAATAAACAAATTGCTAAATTCAGTAATAATTCGTTGAATTTAATAATATTAAGTATTTCTTTTCTTTTTTTTAGACAAAATAACTCTTGGTACTTCCAAAGCATGGATCAATTTTAGTTGTACTCCCAAATGTTTTTTGTGTCAATTATACCCCCAATGTTTCATATTTGAGTCAATTGTATCATCAAATTAGGGGTATAATTGACACAAAAAAAAAAGATTTGAGATATAAAAAAACTTTGGGGTACAATTGAAGCTGGCCTTAGTACCAAATTAGTATTGTTGGCATTATATATATGGTGATCTTCCAGAAAAATATCAAGGTGATTAATATTTTAGAGATGGAGCTATTCTTGCTCCCACGCTTGGTGATGTCCACAAAGTAAATGAAATGTTGATTGGACAAGTTCTAGGTGAAGATAAGATATATTTGAGCTCTAATAGTATATGGGAATACGAGAACAATTTTGAAATATTGGTTGAATTATACATCATTGAAATATTTAATTCCATCAGAGGGTCCAAATTACCTTATCATAGAATTAGACTTAAAGTTGGATCACCTGTCATGCTACTCAGAAACATTGACAAATCATTGGGCCTCTGCAATGGAATTAGATTGATTGTTTCCAAACTTGATAAAGATGTCATTAAAGCTATCCCATTAGCTGGAAGATTTGCAAGGCAGAAAATTCTAACTACACGAATCTTGATTAATCCTTTCCAATTATAAGATTCCCTTCAAATTTCTACGTTGTCAATTTCCTTTGACTTTGTCCTTTGTAATGACCATCAACAAAAGCCAAGGCCAATCATTATCAATGGTTGGTTTGTATCTACTACGACCAATGTTCACTTATGGTCAATTATACGTTATATTATCTGGAGTTCCATATCCTGTTAGCTGGTAGGTTGGCGGGACTGAAAATTTTGATCGCAAGGAAGCTGATTACTCCGTCTAATTTGAAGATTCTACTAAAATTTCAACGCTGTCAATTCCCATTGACATTATCATTTGCAATGACAATCAACAAGAGTGAAGGACAATCATTGCAATCGTTGGATTATATCTTCCAAGACCAGTGTTCACTCATGGTCAACTATATGTTGTACTTTCCAGAGTTCGTTTCAGAGAAGGCATGAAAATACTAATTGCAAATTTATCGAAGGATGAAGACAGCGGATAAACTGAGAACATTGTATACAGAGAGGTATTCCAAAATGTTAGATAAGTTATTCTTATGAATACGCTAGCCGGATGTTTTAATAGTTTAACAAATTATATTGTTTTATTAGCAATCGTCTTAACAACTTCATAGCAAGCACTATAACTTACTTCTTTTTTGTTCTTTTTCAATTATATATGTGCTCCACGTGAGAAAGGTATAATAAAAATTGCTTGAAACATACAACAAATATGATTTGATGACATGCACGATCTACAACTTGGAACATATAAATGTTCAATTTAAAGTGTTTTTTTTTATTAAATTGGCTGAAACAAACAGACTCCCTGTAACATACTTTTGTAACGCAATCACCCGTGCATCGCACGGGTCAAAAAGACGAAGAAAGCAGAAAAATTGATAACGTTGTTTATAGAGAAGTATTCCAAAATGTTAGATGACTTATTAATATGGATAAGATAGCATGATGTTTTTTATATTTTACATAATGATATCGTTTTGATAATTATATGTTGGACAAGCACTATAACATGTTTTGTTTATATTATTTTACAATAATATATTTGCTGAACATTATAGTGTTGCACGAAACCATTGCGTGAATCCATTTAACATTGATGACCTCGCCACATTACATTATGTTTATCTTTAGATTGAAGTCTCCGTAGTATATAATTTTGTTGACCAAACAAGTACCCTGTAACATATTTCTATATCACGACCATCCGTGCATCGCACGGGTGAAAACCTAGTAAAATCAAATTGACAATGACTATATAATATAGGTATCAAACGTTAGTTTACTTCATTATTAATTCATATTAATTGCACTCATAACTAATATAAATAGTACATCTAGCTCAAGTATTTCAAGCAGCTAACACAAACTGATCCGTGCTAGCTCTGCTGACTTGTCTGCGGGTTTGGATCCTCTAGAGTTCTTTTTCATGTATTTCTTGTAGAGTTAGAGTAAAAATATGGATTCTATTAAATAAAAATATTTTAAAATCACATAATCTCTTTCTCTCTCTTATTTTCTCTTCCTTTCTCTCTCATACTCTACAAGAAATGTAGAGAAAGGAACTCTAGAGGATCCATTTTCCTTGTCTGCTCTGCTTAACAGTTAACACACAATGACTAATATATTACAATATCTCTCTCTCTCTATATAAATATAATGACGACTTAGGCCCAGTTCGTTTGCGCTTTTATTATAATCTGCTATGATTATAATTGTAATAAGCATGTTCGTTTACGCTTTTTTTCTAATCAAATTATAATCATGATTTTTTTATAATCAAACACACTCAATTACACTTATACCCCTATATATATAAACCTATAATTACCTATACTTTAATACAATCAATCACCCATCACAAGGGCAAAATGGTCATTTACCCCACTATTGGGCCAATTTGTAAATAATCATTCTTGTGTTTGGGCTAAATTGTTATTTTGCCCAAATAATTTAGGATTCAAATTCATAATTTAGCCCTTGTCTTCATCTCTCCCTCCTCTCTCCCGTCTCTCACTCTCTCTCTCAATCCAAACTCTTTTTTTTCGTCATGTTTGTGCTTGACAGTGAAGATTGAAATTCTGAATCTGTTTTGGCATTTTTGAGGATGAGTACTAAATATTAACATGAATCTGTTTGGAATAGCAATCCGAGTGCCAAATATTGAATCTGTCTTGGCGTTTTGGCGTTTTTGAGGACGAGTTCTAAATATTAGCAGTGAAGTCAAAAACGTTTATGTGAAATTGATTGAAATTTTGACTCTGTTTTGTTATTCGTGTGAAATGATAATAACTGAATGAAACATTTAAGGTAGATGTTATTCATGTTAACATGCTTGGAACTGGGTACAAGTGCTTGGAATGGGTTTCTCACTTTGAGGACAATTCTCTGCCGGAGCTCTCTCTCTTGTACCCAGTTCGGACGAAGCAAGCGAAGACGTCGCCGCAAAAGCTGTCTGAACTAGAAGCTACGCCGGTATCAGTGAAAACTTCCTGTTTTCCATATAAAATACCGACGAAATCGAGAAGCACGAAATCTAGAAACGCCAACGCTTGAGCATGGTTTATCCCCTTGCTTTCGCTGCCGTCGTCATCCGCTTCTGGTGAACCGCTGGAGAAGAAGCAGAAGAAGACGATGAAGAAGAGAACGACGGAAGGAGAGAGAAAGAGAGAGAACCCAAAAATAAACCAGATTGAATACTTATTTCGGGTCTGAGGCTATTTTTTTCTTCTCTCTCATCTTATGCGAAATGGTGGACCAATTTTTTTGGTGGTCCACCGAATATCGGGGCCTGATTCGAAAAAATACCACACTTTAGTCCTTTTGGTCCACCATTTCGTAGGCAAAAATGAGTTCGGTCGACCAAACAAAATAATCACCTCCAAAGTTGCATACGATTATAATCATAATTTCACGCTTTTCAAGGCAAATAGTGACATAATTTAGTTTTTTTTAAGCAACAATCACATCCAAACACACTTTAATTATAATCAAATCATATCCTACTTTTTTCAACTTTTTCTTCCATTTTTATCCCTATACAATTTATCAATTTTCTTACCCTTTTATCTACCAACCACAATCATTACATACCCATTTCAATAATTTCACACCAAATAATCAACTTTCATCCAAACACCAATACACAAATAATTAACTTTGATTATAATCATAATATGATTATAATCAAAGCAAATTTTATTATAAGCGCAAACGATCAGAGCCTTAATTGTCATCAATTAAGTCCTTAATTAATTGTTACGATCAAATCAAATATCTATATATAACGATGTCACGATGACGAAGATGATAATTAATCTACCATTCAACCCTGTAACGCAGGTTTCCAGCTGCCTCATTGTGATGATGAAACGCATTAATCTGATTCTGACCAAAAACTATATTATTGATTGAATTTTCCCTGAAGCTCTTTGGATCACCCAGCGACAACGACGACGTCGTATTCGTATTCGTATTAGTATTCGTAACAGAGTAATTATAAAACCCACCAATATTATTCTGACGATGATCTTCTTCTAACTCTTGTGTCATCGTCGTTATTGTCGTTTTGTCTTCCTCTGTTTCTCTGTAATTTCCGAGGTAAATCTTCAAGGGTCCGACGTAATTGTCGAATCCCAAGGTGGTCATGGCCCAGAGAAGATCGTCGCCGTTGATCGTTTTTCTCTTCTCCCTTTGACACTTGTCGGAGGCTTCGCCGGTGATGAAGCTTATGAACTCCGACACGCATTCTTGAACTGTCTCCTTCGCTTCCTTCGAGATCTTCGCGTTCGCCGGCAAAGCCCTCTTCATTATGCGACTCACGTTCGCGATCGGAAGGAACCTGTCTTGTTCTTTTGAACACACGCCGTCCGATGACAGTGTCGGACTTCCCACCGGACTTGTTTCTTTCTGATGATGCTGTTTCTTCCCTCTCATGGTGTGTGTGTGTGTGTGTGGGATCAAGAAGATGATGAACCTGACGTATATATGTGATGAGTGTGTTGATGTGCTATGTTCTTCACCGGGAAGAAAGCAAATTTGTGAGCAAGGCAATCTCAAAGCATCGCCTTTTATATTGTAGTATGTCTTCCATTTCTTAATTAATCATGGGCCTTGATATGATTGAGTAAACTAATTCAATTTAATTCAATTTGATCAAAAATGTATGTTTTTAAAATTTGTGTTTCTAGGTATACCCCACTACAACAAAAGTCTTTAAAAGTTCTTAAAATAGATCAAATATGTGATAATTCAATAATTCGAAAAAAGAGAATATTCATAAAAAAATATCAGAAATTATTCAAAAAAATTATCTAATAATAATTAATTATGAAAAATATAAAAATAAAATACGTTGATTCATATAATCAACCTCACTTATAATAATGAAAAGATAATTTTGATTGTTGTTGACTTGTTGTTGTATGGCATGACCGACTTTAAAGCAAATAAGTTCCTAGATTATATTGGTAAAATAAAAAATTACTGAATTCAATGACTCACAATTTATACTCACTCTTATACTAAACTCTTATACAATTAAATACATAATAGTAATCATGTTTGATTGACTTAGTGATTGAGCTCACTAAGTCATTTAAATAAGGTTGGGATTTGAATCCCGTCTTGTGCATGCATCAATCAATTAACTAGCGACAGACCCTTAAATAAAGTACCGATCCGTGAAGAATTAATCCTTCGCCTGTTAGACTGGGGATACCTTGAGAAACCAAAAAAATACATAATAGTAAATATTTATTTTTTAGATTCATGATCCTATTACTAATTATATATGATGAATCGATGATGTTTTTTTTTTCCCTATGTTTATCGGGTCAATTAGGGCCTTGTACAAATTGAGAAAATGAGGAAGATACACATTTTTTTATGGAGGAAGATACACATTATTAGAACAATTAGTTTATGTCATTTCATATTGAGTCAGACCTCTATTTTCTATTGGAGGAAAAGAGAGAAAACGAGAAATGGTCAATGGCGGCAATAATGTCCATCAAATAATAATTGTCTCTAGAGAACCTTGGCGGTATAGATTTAGTTTAACTCAAATATTCGGGCCAGTTTGAGGACATATATATATTTGTTACTTATTATTAGGCTCTTAAGTACGATGTAGTTATCTTTAGAATATATGTAAAGTTTCAATGGCCTGGAAAGATAATAACGATGCTTTTATTTACTAGATTTGAAAGATGTTTTCAAACTAGGGGATTCCAAAGGACCATCTTTAGTATTGTAATAGCTATATAGCTACTATTATGAAAAAGAAATGCTCTTTTATCTTTAGATAGACTTACAAAAATAATTTGTTATTCCTATCAGGTGGTTTGGTTTTAACTTTTAAAGTTCTATATATATCTAGCTTTTTTTTTTGGCCTGAACTTCTATATCTAGCTAGTTAAGGTTAAAAAACAGTCATGGTTCAAAGAAAAAAAAGAAACAGGTTAAAATATTAGCTCAATCTTCAATAATTGAGTCAAATTGGACTAAAAAGAATTATTTATTCAAAATCAATCATTAAATATGATATATATAAAACATTATCCCGTTTAAATTTACAAATGTTCTGACTAATTTCTATACTGAAATGTAACATACATTTAAATTCAAAACTCATAAACTAACATCAACAAGACAACCTCTAACTCCATTGTCAATGTCAAACAATGTTGTTTTCTAAAATTTATTATACTGATTCTAGGGAGTGAGTATGTTAGCTAAGCCAAGTATAATGATATATAATTTATTATTTGACCTCATATTGATGGAAAAAAATTAATATTTTAATTTTAATTTCTTGAAACATTAACGAGATATGTAAAATTTTATAAAAATAAATTATAGTACTTTCAAAATAAAATAAAATATAACTATAATATTTTCTTTTACTAAAATAAGATTTCAACTTTTCTTTTTTCATAGAGGTTAACCTTTCAAGTTTCAAGACATAAAGGATGAGAAGTGGGGACTTTTTCGCTACAAGACAATGTACTTTGGTAATTAGGTTTGGAATTTTCATTTGTTAAGGAGTTAAGGGCTATAATAATTGGAGCAGAAATTGATTCTACCTATAGCATGAATTCATTATTTCTTCAATTCGTTCCAAGGCATATGGTATAATTGTACGGGTTTGAGGGGAAAAAAAGTGTTCAAAAAAGATAAGAGTCACTAGTAGCATATATGCTCTCACGCACTATGCTCTATACCTTTTGTTTTTGCTTGGTCTCTTTCAGATTCCTTCAAAGGCAAATCGTCAGTCCCCAAATTGACTACTTTCCAACTACTCACGTACTCCAACTAAAACAACCTCATGTTCAGCCAAATCCGTATAAATGGAGAAGAAAGTAATCATAAAACTAGACGAAATTGAAACAATAACGTTGCAAATTATGTGTATCAAATGAAATTTTACATTGTGAAATGAGACCTAAGAGTATATAATTTAAAATGTGATGGTAGGATGTAATAAATAAAGAGACAAATAAATCTCATGTGTATAAATATGGTGACAACTTTCTTTTTTTCCAAAAATTAATTTAACACATTTTTATAACAAAATCCTTTTACATACTAATCCCCAACAAAAACACATGCACTTTAATTCGTTTCAAAATTGGAATATGGTGTCAAGTCTGAGTAGCTAGATAGATCTAGATGGCAGAGAATATCAGAACCTCACGGGCAAAAGTTATCGAACGCTTTTCTGACACATGGAACCTTGTGAAGCAATGAAGCTAACTAGCTAGCTGTATAGAGTTCGTCATCTACGTGTATTCCTTGCATTATTGTTTATTAAGAATAAGAATAATAATACACATTTAACCGGCTATAATTACGTGTTCTTCTTACGCATCTTGATTAAATAATAGTAATACTGAAGAATGATATATTATAAAATCTATTGTGGGAAGTAAATAAGTTAATTAAATGGACAGTATGAGTTCATATAATGATTGTCTACATTTTGGTTTGACAAATTAAGTTGAAATGTCCCCAGTCAAAATCGAACGTTATTATTTGTTTATCAATAATGGACTATTTAGCTCCTAATCTCCTATATATAATATTAATTCTTTGACGTGAAACAGTGATTATACACATAAAACATATATGACCTGCAAAGAGAAGCTAGAGCAAGCAGGCAAACAATATATATATACACAAGTGTGTGTTATGAAAATGAAAGGTCGTGGGTCATCTCTTTCTCAATATAGTATATATATATATCGTCGTCAAAGTAAACCAACCCAGTTCACTCGAGTTGGCTCGCCGCGGCTCACGCGAGCTAGAGACCCAAGGCGAGCCAGGTTTTACCAACCCGGCTCACCAAGTTAGTTATAATATTTTTTTATTGTGTGTATAAATATTATAATAAAATATAAAAAACTAAATAATTATAATTAATTAGGCTTTGATTATGAAAAGCCCATGTTCGGTTCTCTTCATATGATCTCATCCTTTTAGTCTAATTATAGCTCCCCCCCTCATTTTAATTAGTAAACTTTATATATATGATCTCATCCTCTTGATTATGAAAAGCACCATACATCATACTCTCATCAAACAAAACTTTTTGACTTCAATGATAAAATAGGAAAAGTTATTCTTTTTTTTTTTAAGAAAAAAAACTAAGGCCAAAATTGTTTCTTTGAGCAGATTAATTAGGCATTTTAACGATCTCAATTTTGGAATGCATGCATGCACATGTTAGCTTTGTCATTTTGTGAGAGTCCTCTTATGGATCAACTTTCATTTGTATTGATTGTACAATAATTTTCAATCAGGCTAGCTCTTGCATATTAGGATAGATTTAATACGCTAAATCCAAGATCATGTATTCTTACACATGAAGAATTCAATTGTTTTTTTTAAGCATGGTATACATGGTATATAGGAGAATCACACCCTAAAAGCTAACTCTTGAAGTTAGAAAGCCCAAAGTCTTATATAGTGCTTCCAGCCTATAGGTCGCTCCTTCCGTGTCGATCGGTTCTCAATAAAAATACCAATTGATACGAGTAAAAGTTCTTAGGAGAACCACACCCTGAAAGTTAGCTGTTGAAGTTGGAGAGCCCAAAGTCTTATATAGTGCTTTACACTCAGCTAGTTACTCGATGTGGACTCGTATCATTTAATTTACTCTGTTTGTGTATATTTATAGGGTCGGGGTTTTAATTTGATGGATTAATTTGTTTGCATGTGTTGCCAGCTAAGTTAAATCTGTAAATTAAGTGAGACAGACATTGTTATATATAAAGATAAGTTATAAACAGTATGTGTTTGTGTGCTTACGTTGGTAGCTGGAGGATTATTGACAAGTGCATATAAACAAAACAATTTGCAGAAGTTGAAACTACGTTGTCTGTGTTAATTACTATATGTGATTTTACTGTAATTTATGTAATTAATATACAGCCATTTGCATATCGATTTGATTATACACTTGCCGGCTTACACAGAGATTGGTAGAAAGAAATTAAAGTCAGATATAACACCATAATCACAATTATCAATTATGGTGCATGCATGGAAAAAGAAAAAGAAAATGTATTTAATATGTACAAGATTCCGTTCAAAGTATGTGTGTGCAGTGTCTGTGCACCATTTTCTTTTAAAAATAAAGAAAATATAAGATTAAATATATATAACTAATTTCTTACAATAAATTTAATTTAATTATAACTAATTTGAAAAAAAAAATCTAAGAATTAGATATAAATAATAAATCATCTATGTTTTTTAAACATAATTCATTCAAAAGTAAGGCAAAACCAAACACAATACAAACAAAAACAAAGTAAAAATAATCGATCTCTTTCTAGTATAAGCATCACTAGACAAGATATTAACTAACGAAGGTGAATGGTTTACAACCCATCCAAGAGAACCCATCCTCATGTCAGACAAATTGACAAGACAATCAGTTGCCAAGATATTAAGTTTAGAGATCCAACTATAGCTACAATCATCTAAAGAACTGAAAACATAAATAATATCATATAAAAAAGACAAACACTTCCAATCAAAACAGCAGACAACCCCATTAGCTACTCTAAAAAAAGATATAATCAAACTTAAAGCAACAATAAATATTTAATGAAACGCTGTCGTAGAAGCAAAATAAAAAACGATACCCTGGGAGTACATGACCTAGAAATTCATGTTATTTAAAATAAATCATGTTGTACCTGACCCATAATGTCATGATATAAATTCGTGTTGTCTACAATAAATTTTATTCATTTACTTTAAATTATATGTTGTAACATACGTACTTTTTTTAGGAAAAAAGTGTATATATATCTTATATTATATGACTCCACTCCTTTCTGGTCGTCCATGTTTAAAAATAAGAGAAAATTTACTATTTGGTCTCTCTTTCTTTACTAAGTTAACAATTTAGTCCCTTATTTATTCTACATACATATTTGCGTGCCCGTAAGGGCACGCAAAGCCCCTAGTGTATATATATATATAACCAATGTTCAAAGATAATAACTGCTCTTAGAATCAAGTTTGATGTTTTTTTTTTTACTTGATGACTACAAAGTACAAAGTATCGTTTTTTGTTTAAGCAAGTATTTTATTAGTTAGAGTGGAAATATCTCATGATGAGATAGAATTCAATCAAAATGTTTTTAACAAAATCGATCTGAACAAAAGACTTTATTTATATAAAATCCAGAATTATAAAGGTGTAAACTGTAAACTGAACTCTCAAGTCTCAATTCCTCGAACACTACCATTGTTGCTTTTCGTTTAGTGCCATAAATTAATGAAGAGTTGAAGACGCATTGGACTATTGGAGTAATTGGCATTCAGCACCGGATTAATAATTCCATTAATAACTCCAATTCTTTGATAATTACATATAGACCTTAGAAGAAAAACACAAACCTTTTTGGCTAAAGTACACTTTTGATCCCAAAACTTTGGCAAAGGTCTCAACTTGGTTCCATAACTTTTTTGTTGCAATTTTGATCCCATAACTTTGGCAAAGGTCTCAATTTGGTCCCATAACTTTTTGTGTTGCAATTTTGGTCCCATAACTTCTGAAAATGTCTCATCGTTGGTCCCAAACTGATTTCTATCCATTTTCTGCTGTTAAAGATGATCTGACATATTGAGTTGAATAATGACGTGACAAATATGGGTGAAGTGGATTTAACAGCGGATAATGGATGAAAATCAGCTTAGGACCAATGGTGAGACGTTTTCAAAAGTTATGGGACCAAAATTGCAACAAAAAAAGTTGTTGGACCAAATTGAGACCTTTGCCAAAGTTATGGGATCAAAATTGCAACAAAAAAATTATGGGACTAAATTGAGACCATTGTCAAAGTTATGAGACCAAAAGTGCACTTTAGCCCACATTTTTTTTCTAGAACAACAGGAAAAAAACGGTCAACAGAAAAAAAAAAATCTCTTGGGTGTTGGGCCATCATTGGGCCTAAATAATGAGCTAGAATGTGAAGCCCAAATATATACGGTCAATATTCGTCCGGGGCTCGTGAACACGTAAGCTTAAAGCGAACAAAAAATATTCCACGTAAGCGAATGAGTCCACGCGCTTGTTAAGTACCGAGTTAGTTGTGTGGTTCATTTTCCACTCAGTAAATACCGCGAAATTCTTAACCAATCAAAATCTTCCATACTTCCATGGCTCATCTTCTCGTCTGCCACGTGTCCTCTTTATCTCCACCCTTTTCCCTCCTCATTTTTCTTCTCTTTTTCTCTGTCTTCTTCCTTCCTTCCACTCTTCGTCTCTTCCACTGTCACATTCGTAAAACCCCTTACTCTGTATCTCAACCGCCATGAAAATTAGGGTTGAAGTGTGACTGATTCTTCTTCTACTTCTTAATTATAAGCTCCGCTTATGGCTACTTCTTCTCTTCCGTTACCCGAACTCCATTTTCTTTCCCCACAGATTACTCCCAAGCGTCGTCTTGCTCTCTCTAGATTTTATTCTTGTAAATCTATTTCTCTCCACCCGAGGTACAGAGTTAATATTACTACGCGAATCCGCGCCATCAAAGATGAACCTGCTTTAATTGAAGAGAGGCAGAAGGAATTGGTGAAAAGAGTGAATGATGTAGAATGGACTGGCAATGGAGCAGCTCGCAGCGATGGATCGATGAAGGAATACGTAAATGGAAGCTTGGGAGTGGTAGAGAGTGAGATTGAGGTCAGCAATGGAAGCTTAGTGAAGTATGTGAATGGAAATGGTGCGACGGCGGGATATGTGGAGGATGTTGAAACCTCCAAATCGAAGGAGGATGGGAGGAAGAAAAGAATAGAAGAAATTGGCAAAGAAGACGCGTGGTTCAAACAGTCTGGGAAAGACCCCGTCGAGGTATGAGTCCTCGATGTTGAATGATGCTTTGAGCTGTCAGCTGTGACTATCGTGATTTTGTTTGAGATTTCGTAAGTCATATGAACATATCAATTTTTCAGGTTGCAGTTGCGCCTGGAGGTCGTTGGAGTAGATTCAAAACCTATTCGACGATCCAGAGAACGTTGGAAATTTGGGGATTTGTTCTAACATTTATCTTCAAGGCTTGGTGGAGCAACCAGAAGTTCTCTTATAAAGGTTTGTGAATTTTATATTATAATTACTGGAACCATTGGAGTGGCATTATATGTCTTCAAAACTAATAGTTTTCTCCCAGTCCTATAGATCACTCACTATGAACTAGAATTCTAGAAATTGCTGTAAAAGTTATACTAGGTTAGTTAAGCTATCCAGAGTCCATTCTTGCTACAAATTCAACTCGATGAGCTTGCAAACAATGGTTATTCTCTCTGTTGTTACTTATTAATTGGCATGACCATCTTCGTGGATGATCTTGTTACAATGTTATTTTTTTGTTTTTTTATAAATAATTTTTTTATGGTTTAAGACCTTCATTACCGACAATAAATAAGCCTTCTAAGTTCTAACACATGATGTGGCTTTCCTGAAAGTATAGGGCACCTTTATATGCATTTTATTCCATTCGAATACATTATTTGCAGGAGGAATGACTGAGGAAAAGAAAACCTTAAGGCGGAAGGACCTTGCCAAGTGGCTAAAGGAAAGTATTCTCAGATTAGGTCCAACATTCATCAAAATTGGCCAGCAATTCTCTACAAGGGTGGACATTCTCCCTCAAGAATATGTTGACCAATTGTCAGAACTTCAGGTTAAATTGGATTTTACTTTGAACTCAATTTCTAAGATCAATGCTCAGCAATGGCATATGAGATGAACTTGTTTCTGTTGTATCACCTTTTATATTTATATTATTATTATTTTTTATGTTGTCATCCTTACATGAATTCTTGAATTATTAGATCAAAAGTACTACTTGTCGATCTACTTTTATATTAGGGTTGACCTTTGAGAATAATTATGATAGAAACATAATAATTATAGAAGCTTGTTACTGAAGAAGAAAATCATATTAGGATTGTGCTTCATTAGGGCCTAAGGTGCTTGTTTTTTTTGGGGTTCAGGATCAAGTTCCTCCCTTCCCTTCAGAGACTGCCTTAGCTATAATTAAAGAAGAGCTTGGAGCTCCTTTAGGCGATATCTTTGATCGATTTGACTATGAACCAATTGCTGCAGCAAGTCTTGGTAATCTTAATTTTACTTTGCTTGTATTCGTAATAGAAAGTGTGTGAAATTAGTGCAGGAACTCCGACCAAGTGTACCAAAGTTATTGGTGTTATATTTGATGAGAAGACAGGAATAATTAAGTCTTTTACCCGCATGCAGGTCAGGTTCATCGTGCTTCATTAAAGGGACAAGAGGTCGTTGTTAAAGTGCAGAGGCCTGGTCTCAAGGGTCTTTTTGATATTGATCTTAAAAACCTGAGGGTTAGTGCCATAAGTCTATCATGAAATCCCATACATATTATTAAGCTGCCAAAATTCCCTTTTTTTCTTAGATATATCATATTATACTTTGTCTATGCCTCAAAATCTATTTTTTTTCCTGAAAAATCTTCTCCTCTTCATTGCCTATAAAATTTCTTTGTTGTTTATTTTGCTACACATAGTTTTACTTGTATCGTTCATGAAGGATTTTTAATAGCACAACTTCCACCCCGTGAAGATTTTAAACCAATGTGTGGAAGACTGATACTTAATCTCCCCCCCAAACAGGTTATTGCTGAATATCTTCAAAAGGTTGATCCAAAATCAGATGGTGCCAAGAGGGACTGGGTTGCTATTTATGATGAGTGTGCCTCTGTCTTATATCAGGTGATGATAATCTATAAATGACTAATGGAGACTTTTACAGGTTGATTGAGAGGGCATTTTATTTAAACACATCAAAGATTATGGGCCTGCTGGTTGTTTATATTGGAAACAATACGTATTCAGAGAGTTCTATCAGAAGATAATTAAAGAAATTTTTGTTATGTGTTCTATGTTTCACTATTTATTTGTGAATTTTAGAATTGATTTATGAATTATACAGGGGCCAATATGACTTTAATACCAATTGATGCAAAGAATGGGGAAGATAGAGTTATGTAAAAACTAGTTTTCAAGAAAACCATTTTAATAACATAAAATGTAGAAACATATCATGCATAAGAATGCCGATGAGGCTTTTAAGTCCTGCTTAATTAGCTGATCTTATTCTTGTTTCAGTATGATCCATTTGTAGTTCACATGCTTAAGCACATTGTCAACTTTCTCTTTCCCTGTGAATGTAACATGAATTAAGATGTTTCAGGAAATTGATTACACCAAGGAAGCTGCTAATGCAGAGCTTTTTGCGAGTAACTTTAAAAACATGGATTATGTTAAGGTCCCTACAATCTTCTGGGATTATACCACACCACAGGTTTAACCTTCATTGTCCATGGATGTGGCCTGTCTTCACCTTCCTTGTTTGAGGTGTATTGTCATTCTTATTTTTAAATTTATATCAAATGCAGGTTCTGACAATGGAGTATGTTCCTGGGATTAAAATAAACAAAATACAAGCTTTAGATAAGCTGGGGGTTGACCGTAAAAGGTTAATTTAACCTCTTTGTTTTTCCTTGGTGAAAGAAATCTCTTTTGACTTGTTATGTTTACTTTGTACACTTCACAGCTGAAAATGACATATAAATTAAAATGATTATAATGCTGGTCTTATCTTCTACAGGTTAGGACGATATGCTGTTGAGTCATACTTAGAACAGATTTTATCGCATGGTTTCTTTCATGCCGACCCTGTGAGTTCTTGATGTTGAAAATTCCAAGTAGATTAGTGGTTTTAGAATTCTTCCTTTTTGCATTGTTTTTAAAATTGTCTAGTAGTAGGACCAACATGTGGAAATTACTGTCTTTGAATGTGCTTTTATATTGCAACGTTCTGGCATTTATTGCCCAAGGTACTAGCTGTGTGCTTTTATATGTCTTGTACATGTGGAAACCTTCTCAGACCCAGCTACTATTTAGGCAGCTTTTGCCTCTTATAATTCATCTACCAAAGAATGTTCCTCACTTATAGGTCCAGAACACCAGGAGTAAGGTAAGTATAAGGTTGGGGTGACCAATCATCTGTTTTCATTGATATTCTCTGGTAACTTTTTGACTATTAAAGTTGGCAATATGCACCCTAGGTCCATTTTTAGCCTGACCGTAAGAAGCTCATGTTCTCATACCATTTGTTTGAACATAAGTAGCTATTACGCCCAGGTTGCAAGTGGTATATAGTTTGTGTCTTGTTTACTTCTGATATTGTTAAAATGAGGAATCATTAATTATTATGTTTTGTTCTTATCATACAGGAAGTTTGACATTTAGTTCTCTGTCTTACATGTAACTAAAACATGTTAAATTCTCGCAGCATCCTGGAAACATTGCAGTTGATGATGTGAATGGTGGTAGATTGATATTTTACGATTTTGGAATGATGGGAAGGTATGTTCTTTGTCTCTGGCTATTTTTGACATAACATTATCAGTAACACAGTCTGTAAGCTTGGTGGATGATTTTCTCTGCAAATTTATCTGTGTTGCACCTTACAGTATAAGTTCAAATATCCGAGAAGGTTTGCTTGAAGCATTTTATGGGATCTATGAGAAAGACCCAGATAAGGTTATTGTTTTCCACTGTATGTTGTCCTATATTGTATATACTATATTGAAACATCACATTCCTGACCTTCAATATTACTAAATGATCTTGTGCACTGGTGTAGGTCCTTCAAGCAATGGTTCAAATGGGTGTTCTTGTCCCAACTGGAGATATGACTGCTGTTAGACGAACAGCACAATTCTTCCTCAAGAGGTAGCTTATTAAGCCTTGTTGATCGGTGCAAATAATATCCTTCAAGTCAATTTTATTCTATGAAAAGCATATGATGGGCTTTAAATAATTGGTTGCAACACCCAGGAGAATGAAGGGGTCATGTAAAGTAGAATCTGAGGGCACTTTTATTACTAGGAAATGAAAGTTCTTCAATTTTCTTCATTTATATCTGATATGCCAATGGCTGAAATGCCTTGCTTGTTAGAGGGTTTATGCAGAAGCATTTGTCTATCCCGAATCCTGATTAGTTATGTCAGAAATATACCAATCTGTATTAAATTTTTTTACAGCTTATCCATTTGCTAATTCCAGTAGGTTTTTTTCACTAAAATCTTTAGAATAATATGTCTGCACTGATTAGGATGTTAGCAATTTGCTGAAGTCTGTTTGGAAATTTTTTGAGAATTTCTAACCAAGAATTGTTCAATTGTAATATTATATAGTTTTGAAGAGCGCCTAGCTGCACAAAAGAGGGAGAGAGAGACAGCAACAGCTGAACTTGGATTCAAAAAGCCGTTGAGCAAGGAAGAAAAAATAATGAAAAAGAAAGAACGTCTGGCTGCTATTGGTAATGCACCGGGTGTAATTGTATGTGTGCTTTTAGGTTATACTTTGTTCTATTCTATCAAAAGGAAATCATATGACAAATAATGATTACAACTCTGGCCTTATCTATGGAGGTAAACAGGTAAATGCCAGGGAAAATGACTTAGTTTGTATATTATAGCTCACATAGCATTATTCCTGTTATTTATATTAATTGATTGCTGAATTCTTTGAAAAAATTAATCCATTAGCTTGCATACAGGTGAAAAGTCGTTATGGGAAATTTTCTTAGTTATAACGTATACTGAGCTTCTGAATTTCTTATTAGCTTTTCTGAAAAACATAGGATTTTTAATCTGAAATTCAACATGCCCCACTCGGCTATAAGCATTGTTTCTTTCATCTGGGCTTCTGTTCCAGAATTTTTTTGGGGTATTAAGTTCTTAGTTCAATAACGTTATGCAACCCACAAGGCTTGTCACTTTTTTCCTTTGAGAAAAGGATATTTGGTACTCATAGCTGTCTCACTTTAAACAGGTGAAGATTTATTATCCATTGCAGCAGATCAGCCCTTCAGGTTTCCTGCTACATTCACATTTGTTGTTCGAGCCTTCTCAGGTGAACATAAGTTAGGTTAATACATTAGTATTGCATCTTTTATGTATCTATATGATTATCAAAGCAAAAAATAAATGTTCTTTTTGCAGTGTTGGATGGCATAGGAAAGGGGCTTGACCCACGATTTGACATTACTGAGATTGCCAGACCGTGAGTATTGTCTTTAGAGCTTTTAACTTTCTGATTCTTCCTAAGTGTTCTGTTTTAATCTATATGTTTTCATATTTAATACAAATAGTCTATTTTGTCTTGTAGTTATGCTCTGGAATTGCTAAAATTTCGTGAAGCAGGCGTTGAAGTTGTCCTAAAGGCAATGACAAACTTCTTCTCTGTTGCTTATATTCAGTCTAATATAATGATTTCTTTTCTCATATTTGTCTTATAAATGTACAGGACTTCCGGAAGAGATGGGACAGACAGTCTCAAGCATTTTACAACTTATTTAGACAGGCTGATAGGGTTGAAAAGCTCGCAAACATAATCGAAAGACTGGTATGACTAAGATTTTTCATCATATTATGTGTATCTTTTAAATGGTTCTGAAATTCTGGAGTTGTAAACATCTGCTTACTGCTCTTAATATTTTTCTCAGGAGCAAGGTGATTTGAAGCTCCGAGTTAAAACCCTGGAATCTGAGAGGGCATTCGAACGGGTTGCCACCGTTCAGAAGACAATAGGGAATGTGAGTCAAGCTTACCTGTAACTTTGTGGAATCATATAGGTTGCTTCTTGCTTGAGATGAGTCTGTGACTCTGTATAATTTGTTAACACTTGACACAAGTGTATTCCATTTACGTATACATGCATGTATAATAAGCCACATGTCAAAGTTAATTTACAATACTATTATGAGAGGAAAGATGAGAAACCTGCTAGACAGTGGCATGATGCTTACTGGCTTTACTGTTCTTGTCAATTAACAGGGTGTTGCTGTTGGGAGCTTAATAAATCTTGCGACAGTTTTGTATCTCAATTCAATTCGTGTAAGCTGTTCTTGCCTCCCTGCCTTCTCATAAATATTATCAAGTTAATTGTGTCTCTGGTGCTACGTTCTCAGCCCTCTATCACATGCTTCTTTTTCAGGGTCCTGCTATTATAGCATATGCATTATGTGCATTTTTTGGCTTTCAAGTTCTCCTTGGCATTGTGAAAGTCAAGAAGTTAGATGAACGGGAAATATTGATAACAAGGGCTGCATAATCAACTAGTAAGTGAAGTGGCTTGTAACATTCCTACCTCCACAATCGTTGTTTTGAATGTTAATGCCCTCAGCGTCATTCTTTTAATGGAAGACTAGTGTTCTTTCTTTGCCATCATGGAGGGAAACGAAATGAAATGTTGTTTACTAAAGTAAATGACTGTGGCAAATACATATTCTGATATCTATAATTATATATATATATACATATATAAACCTCCACACTTTTTGTCAGGGTTAATTATGCTGAACTATCAATTCAACTGTCTCTATTTCCATTGTCTTAGGAGGCAAATGAGCATGTTGATGTTTTCACCAATCCCCATGATCCACTATTTTTAAGTGCAAGAGAATTCAAGAACCTGATGATAATTAATGATAATTCAAAATATGGGTAGGATATCAAGAACGTGGAATTCCTGAATTCTAAGTCACTGATATTATTTTGTAATATTATGTCAGCATACCAGATTCCTTCTAAGACCATAAAGATGAAATAATAGTTTAAAGACTCATTAGCTTTACATGTTTTGCTACTTGAACACGCTATATGTTGTCCTCTACTTGCCCCTCAATTTTCTTTTTTCTTTCTTTAATTGCTGTGCTTATTGCAGAAATAGGTTGGAGACAATACCACTTGACCTCCGGAACACCAGAGGATTAGAAGATTAGGAGATCAAAGAAAGTTCAACGCAACCTCTTGAAAGACATCATTATATGCGAAATATTTCAACTTGAAAATCACATGTGAGGGCTTCCACGGGCTCAAGGCTTTTTAAATTAACGCTATAAAGATCAGGTTACTTTGAGGTAGCCAAATTTATTTTGTTGTTAATCTGAATTCTGAGCCCTCTTCCCTCCAAAATATATTCACATATTAGCAATCTGTATTGTCTACTCTGCTCCACATAGTTCATCATGTAGGCATAATGTAGAATTTATTGTTGTAATTACCATAAGGTATAGTGCAGCTCACCAGCTCCCTACAAAAATTTGACAGCAGTAAAGCTTTGCCTGGAACTCACGCACATCTATTTGTTCAATGGAAATGTAAGTATATGCCATTGCCATTCAATCATTCATGTATGTGCTGAATTTTTTCTTTTTGGTTCTTTGCCCGATTTTCAAAGTTCATTCTAACTAATTCAGATTCGACTTTTACTTTGTATTAACAAAATTTCGGATTCAATACTTTGTTTAAGAGAGATCAAATATCGCTCACCACCTTGCATTAGTATGTACGTGCTGAATTTAAGTTGTAGTTTAAACGACAATTTTGTTCTCAATAGTAATATTGTGAACGGTTTACAGAGTTCCATGTTCTGAGCACTTAACACCAGCTTCATCATTGTGCATACAGAACCTATTTAATTCCCAATTGTCCGTTTCACATCCGACAAGATTTCCATCTTTAATTTCCATCGTTTGCTATAACTGTTTCTCAGGTTCGTATCTATGGGTGGAAATGATTTCCCTTTTGGTCAGTCTCGTAGCCATTAATGTTCACCACTCCCCAAATTGTCAATAATTATACTGTAGCATGCATGATGACATAAGAGGACATGTTACCCCGAAAACAACGACAAAAGTGTCCCAAGGATGGAACAGCATAAGGACAGTAAAATTTATCT
This sequence comes from Chamaecrista fasciculata, assembly GCA_003254925.1. Classification (NCBI taxonomy): domain Eukaryota; kingdom Viridiplantae; phylum Streptophyta; class Magnoliopsida; order Fabales; family Fabaceae; genus Chamaecrista; species Chamaecrista fasciculata. Next base: position 218,400 of record QANZ01053924.1, on the reverse strand, counting down.
AGACATCCAACGTGGGTATGCATGTTCTGTTAGCTGAGTTTCCTGGGTTTTGTCGACAAACAAGATTCTCCAATGTAGCAATAAAGTCATTTTGACTCCTAGTTTAATCTGTAGATTCGAGTTGGATTCTTTACATCAAAGTTATGACTCGAAATCTGGATAAGTCATAATCAATGGTTTATTCGGGTAGTGGTGGTTCCATTTAATTTTTTTAATTAGTATTTTAAAGATATTGGTTAAGATTTATAAAGATTAGAATAATTCAAAAAATATTAAAAATAGTTATCTTGAGGAAAATTATATTAGTTATTATTTTTATTTTTTAAATACGCTTGATACATAATTATATTCATTTTAGTATGAGCACGAGATATTTGTCACTTTCATAATAAAAATATATTTTGTAATGTTCAAACTTCAAACTTGACACATTATCTATGTTATCTCTGAGATTTGAAGTACATAATTTCTTTTAATTAGTGCAAGGAGGGCAGTAATTAGAAGGAAAAACAAAAACAGAACAAAACTCTTTTTGACTTTGGTCTCTTGAAACTTGGGATATTAATGGTGGTCAGTGGTCTATTCACCTCCAATGATCTCCACCATGAAATTTGAAAATCTAAGTGGTCTAGTTAGTTGAACCCACATGAGAGGACAGGAATGGTATTATTAATCAAATGAATTTCAACTCCAAGAAGTATGTCGGGCTATTGATTATTATAACTTCCTTTTCACTGTCGCATTCACTCTGAATGTCAATTTTTTTTTTGGCCTGAACTCTGAATGTCAATTACTATTGCTATAAATCTACAATTCATACTTCTGCGCAAAAAAATAAAATAAAATAAAAACTTATTATTTATCGAATCAAGGATTCCTTAACTTTATTAATTATCAACAATTTGGTCTGTGATGATTTTTTTAAAATTGAACTAATTTTATATTTTTTTTATTTTTGAATTTATATTAAATTGTAATTTTTTTGTTATTAAATTTGATCTAGTAATTAAATAGTTGACGATTANCCATATGAGGTAATTTCAAATTGGTCCTAAATATTTTATTTATTTTAGATGAGTCTTACATATTTGTATAATTTCTCAAATTGGTCCCAAACTTACTCTTTTATCAATATAAAAATTTAATATAATCTTCAACTTTAAATCAATTCAAACGTTACATGCATATTGGCGTGCCCGTTAGGGCACACCAAGCCCTTAGTATATATTATAGTTACATGAACGTGGAGTGGGGGGTGTTGAAACGTGGGTTCATTTTACTTTGTTTTTAATTTATATTTTCATGTATTATATTAAAATTAATTTATTTTAGACTATAGTTTTATATGACCGACTAAGCTTCTCAGACATATAATATAACTAGGGGTTTCGCGTGCCCTAACGGGCACGCAAATATATATGTAAAATAAATGAGAGTTNCACGCAAATATGTATATAAAATAAATAAGGGACTAAATTGTTAACTTAGTAAAGAAAGAGAGACCAAATAGTAAATTTCCTCTTATTTTTAATTTTATAGGCTATAGTTTTAAACATAAACGACCAAAAAGGGGTGGAGCCATATAATATAAGATATATATATACCTATGCTTCCACAAGGCTTTAGAAAGAAACAAAAGAGACACAGACAGAGACAGAGACTGCAAGCTGCAAATATACGTTTCCTTTTGTTAATCACTGTTTTAATTAACTCTGATCATAATTATATATGAAGGTTTCATGAATGGTTTTTCTGCAGTCAAAACAATGTGACCTTGTGTTTAATCACTGCTAACTAATGTATAGACTTGTGTTTTGAAAAATAAACTAATGCGTTTTCCAAAAAAAAAAAATGCATGCAGAACTGTGATGAATAAAATTAATGTAGGTTTCCATCCATAAAATTTACTCCATTCAGCTGCTATGATTTAGTACGTGTTCACAGACTAAGAAAATGATCAGTTTATCTTAAACTTAAAAAAAAATAAGATAAAAGGACTACATTTTTTTATTTATTCTTTCTTATTTTCGAAGGATACTTATCATTAAGAGAGAATAAGTATGAATAAAATTGTAAAAAAATAATTAATGTTTTTTTAATTTTGCGAAATAGCAGATATTTTAAAACATAAATTCTTCTAACTAAAACAACTGTAAATCGAAAGGAGTAAATCTCACAAAGTCAAACAAAAAGTAAACAAGACTGTCATAGAAATAGAAGATCCTCTACAATTACCAATGGCTAATTGTGGAAACTTGAAAAATTACAGATGAAAATGAAACATTGACGATGACTTGTCATGATTACAAGCTTAATTATGTCATTGTGATTAATTATTGTCATCTAAGGTATAGACCTGGTGTAGATGTAGTCTTCATCCTCCACAACGTTTTCTTCTGTCTTACCATTTCCTTTCTTGCATTCAACAACGCCCTTTTTTTCACATCCACCACTTCTCTGCATATAAATACATTTATGTGTGTAATATTAATTTCACAAATAATTTGTTCCCCCAAAAGCTTTTGTATTAATCCAATGAAAAATCCAGAAAAGAAAATCCACCAAAACAGTTTTGGTGGAGAAATGTGAATACTCTATTGCAACTATTGAATCAGGTAAGCCCTTGACCCAAACTTATATTAGCTCATCGTGTACATAATATATATATATATATATGACAATAGCTAGAAATACAGTGATGATGAAGAATTTGATTCAAAGCTTACAACATTGGAAGAAGCATTTTCGGAGCCCACAACGAGTTCATTATTGCTAACTTCTTCACTCTGAATAGCGTACGTGACATTGAAGATGAGAACCAGAAACAGAAGAAGCAAAGCTAGTTTCTTCGAGAGTTTCTTCATTGTGTAATAATGTTGTAAAGTACTAATGTAATATGTATGATAATGGAGTATAGAGTAAACTTAATAGATATAAGGTGAAGGAAGGAATTGAAAGTGTGAAATTAATGTGAAGAGGACAGCACCGACGAGATGATGATAAGATGATACTATTAATATAATATTATAATGATTTGTAAAGTGTGATGAGATAATAATGTATTAAGGAGTTTCAGCTTCTTCTTTGACCTGTCTTCGGATTCTTTGGCAAAAAGCTCGCACATCAAGAACTGGGTTGGCTTATCTTGGTTTTTTCTCGCTAAAATATATATTTTAATTAAACCCAACAATTAGGAGAGAGAGAGAGAGAGAGAGAGAGAGAGAGAGAGAGAGATTGCATGAATAAGAGTTGTCTACTTTGTTTGATACTATCTATTTCTTTCCTACACTGCTTCCGAAAGGCTTTATAATGTTATGAAGGATTGAATGTATGATTTAGATATAATTTAATTTTTTTTATAACTGTTCATGAAAATAAATCAATTTATCAATGATTTACTCGTTCTATAGGTAAACGGGAAATGATCAAACGGTTAATATACTATATTATATATTGATAAAATATTATAATATGTAAAAGGTTATTTTTTATCATTTAAAAATATAATAAAAATAATTATTAGTTATTATATTATTATTAATTATTCAAAATAATTTTATTAATAATTTATATTTTAAATAAAATATTAACATGAATGAGATATTTGAAACATATATTAGGATAAATAAATTTCTTAGCTCTTATTAACATGAATGAGATCTTCTAAATGTGGTTGAGTGTCGAGATGGACTCTTAATAGGTATATAGGCAATTTTTTTATATTAACAAAATATTTTTTTAAAAAAAAAGATAGAGATTTTAAATAAAATTTTCAAATATAAAAAAATAGTACCTAAAAAAAGTAGTAAAAAATATATGTATTTAGTAATATATATATATATATAGAGAGAGAGAACAAAGTGCAATTTTAGTCTAACGCTTATGAGGGCATACTGATATGGTAAACTAAATGTTAAAATGTAATTTTGGTACCTTATCTTTAATTAATTGTGATTCTGATCTTATATTTTCTTTTGTTGTGATTTTGGTCCCCATGTTAGCTTTTTTTCGCTTCCAAGTCACGTGTCTACGTTACACTTAACATACATGGAAGATGAATGTAATTTATAGTACGACAAATAGTATAACTTTTTGCAAAGATATGAAATTAAATAGCTAAAAAAACAATCTAACAAAAATAAATAAGAAACTAAAGCCTATATATATATCTTTTCATCATTTAACAATATTCTTTTTTTCAATTAATGATATTATGGCATACATTGAGTTAAAAATTACATATATAGGAGTAACAAACTCTAAAGAAACCAACTTTTTTAAAAAGTGAATATACAACGACAAAATAAACCTTGAATTAGTAGATTTTAATTTATCCTAAACGTATTCCAATATTCTACAAATTATACTTTTTTTTTAACATTTGGTTGATCCATTTCATGCTCCCAGATTTCTTGAACCCAGCATTTACACTGAATCAAAACCACATCGATTTTCTGTTATTGTTTCCTATTTGAAATGGATCGGTGTGATCAACTACATAAATCTTTTGCTGAATTTTTGGTACCTTTGATACTTATGGTCAATAACTTTTTGTTTTTTTTGTCAAAAATAATTCATTGATTTTGGCAAACTTTTAATATGATCATAATTATTATTATTGACGTGGCAAACTAGAGTTACCCAATGGGCATGAAAACTGGGATTAGATCTTTTAGAGTTCCTCCACCAAGTGTTCTGATAAAATTTAATCGATATTATAAAATCTAATCACTCAATTATATTGCTGTAATCAATTCAATTGTTTTGATAAAAAATAATTAATTAAATATTAGAGACAAATATAATATTATCTAAACTTTATAGAGTTTAGTTCCATATTTGGATTTTGCTACAAAAAACTCCCTGCAACCTTAGCAATGGACAATGGTGTTTGGTCTATAAAAATTAAAATTCATTGGATTCCAAGTATAACACTGTCTTCAACTGTCGGATATGCTTTATTTTATTTTTTTTTTAGAAAAAAGTTTAGGTGAGTTGGCCCGAGGGCTCACCAAGGCCAGGACAGGCTTCCAAGCTCTATGAGCGTTTAGAGAGGTACTTAGAGATCGCCTACCAACAAGACCCTCATATCGGGAGCGGGATTCGAACTCACGACCTTGTGGGTTATGAGTTGATTCCTTACCAATTTGGTCAACCTTTGTTGGCGGATATGCTTTATTTACCAATAAATAAACTATTTAGTTTATTTTTTTTAGCAGTTTTAATATTTATAGTTGAACAAAAATACATAAAAACCTTGACAAATTTTATTTATTACATGAAAAGTTTTTTAATAGACTCCATAAATTTTATATTTCGTGCAAACAAATTATTTCAGTAGATTTTTATCAACAAAACATTTTTAAAAGTTGTTAGTAGTATTGCTTTTGGCATAAACTGAAATTTGTAATGAATTATTAATACATATAAATGATATAATGATAGTTAGGAACTAGGAAGTAAAGATCTATATTCATTATTTGAAAAACAAATTAACAAACATACATATTACCACATAAAATAAAAAGTTCAAATAGGGCCTTAACAAAAGTTCAAAGTGTTACAAAAATAATATATAAAAGTAGAAGGAGAAGAAGAGGTAGAATAATAGAGACAAGATGAAGAGAAAATGTGATCATTCACTTGGTAGAGATCCCTTCAACACTTGTGGACATTACCTGTTTATAGGACTTGTAAGGGTAACCTTCAACCAAGAATTAAACATGGTCTTAAGTCCTAATTAACTAGGGGTTACATAATATTCAATTGGGGGTTTTGGGAATGGTAAGGACATTCACCATAAATTGTTTTATAACACAAAGAGTTTTATCATTATTATTTTGATTATTCAATAGACCAATACTTAAATAAGTCCACTATAATAAACAAAATATTAACAAATACCCATTTCCACTTCCAAGTTGCAAGCTCAAAGAAGGTACACATATATTTTTGGTTTCTAAAGTTTATATTAATTTTAAATTTTATCTTTAAAGTTTGTTTATTATTAATTTTATCTTTTATACTAGCTTCAATAAATTTCACAAAACTTATAATATATAATGCAAAATTGTTAAAAATAAATAAATTTTGACTTATATAGCAAATCAAATGAAATTTATTATTAATTATTTGATGAAGTCATGAAAAAGAACAAAATGGATTAAAATGGAAATTTTTTAGATAAAATTAACAATAACTTAATTTTGAAAATAATAAAATAAAAAACTGTTATTAAATTTGAGGATCAAAAAGTACTTTTGTCTTCACAGAATATACCTAAAATATAAAATGGCTTAAGTGTCCCCCCAGAGAGCTAAAAAGCAATTAATTACGTTACAGTATTACTATACTAACCAAAGACTTTTTGCATCCATTGAATCAAAACTAATTGAAATTTGTGGTAAAAAGTAACTCATTTGGTAAATGAATGAAACCACACATAACATATAAACATAACATACCCTTTCAGACATCAAACATGAAACCTGAAATATGAAACATCCTCATTCCTCTTCAAACCTTTCCTTCCTTCGCCATCTTCGCTGGCTGTGGCTGTCGAATGAATCCAAAAGCCCATAACTCCATACTTAACGCCGTAACTCTAACCCCCTTCTTCTTCCATCAACGTCTCACGTCACCTCACGTTCATTTATTTATCAATAAATTAATAATTACAAAATATTAATATTCTCATTTAATTTCGAAAAATAAATTATGAAATTTAATGTTTGAAACTTGAAAGATACAATTAATTAATTTTATTAAATATAAAAATAGTAAATATCACGTGGATTTAAATTATATTAATATTATATTTAATGTCTAATGTTAAAAAATTAATATATCGTTAAATTTAAATTAATACTTTAATAAAATAATTACGTTGATTGAAATTATATTTTTGATGATTAAATTTTGTAATTTTAACTTTCAAAGATTAAATTAAAATGTCTAACCAACTGGAATTGAGTTTAGCGAAATGGGCTAGTCTCCTACAATATAGTGAACACAGATTCGAATTTCCCTAGAAAAAGGTGTCCACATTTAATATCCGACAGTACCTCAAATAAGATTTTCTCCTATGAAAAGCATCTATGGGAAACCAAAAAAATTTAAGATGTCTAGAATCTTTTATAAAATAGGGATTAAAATTAAAGTATTAATATATTATTTATTCATGAATAAATTTATAATTTAATCTTTAAAGGATATATGAATTGATAATTTAATTTTAAAAATTTAATTTGTAAGGATAAAAATATTCAAGTATATTAACTCTTCAATTTGTAAAAATTAAAAAAAAAACATAAAGTACATATTTAAATATTGAGTTATTTAATTATTATATCTTGTGAGAACTAATTTATATAGTTATTTTTTATTTATTCATTCATTTATAATTTATTTATTTGTTTTTGTTAGGAAGGATTTGAATTGCGATTTGCGACCCTCCTTCCTTAATTGGCTGCGTAATTGAAAAAAAAATAGTTCCGTTTTTGGGAAGAAAAAATAAATTGGGACAAAAAAAAAAGGAAGAAAAAATAAACAAGCCAGCCAACAACAAAACAAATTACAGAGGAGGAATTGACGGCGTTGAGAGGCGTTAAGTAAGCGCATGTGCGTGTAGGGCTCCAGTCATAAGAGAGAGAAAGAGAAAGAGAAAGAAGAGAGAAAAGAAATTTCACAGTGCCTAAAATGCAAAATTGCAAAATGCTCTCTCTTTCTTTCTTTCTTTCTTTTTCTCTCTCTCTCGTGACACACACAGAGAGTGTGAATGAATGGAGAGAAGGAGAAGACGAAGAAGAAGTTGTCCTTTACAGACTGTAGTTACTCACTCCCACCAACCAACACTCTCCCACCTGACCAAACCGCCATTTTTAACGAATTTCTCTCTTTTTCATATATAAAACCCTACCTCTCTCTCTCTCTATGTACCTCCACTTTCTCTCTCTCTCTCTCTCTCTTTCTAACCTTCTTCCAATGTTGAAATTCTAGGGTTTCGGAAACTCTCTCTCTTCTCTCTCTCTAATCTCTCTCTTTTCCTCTCAATGAATCATTAGGGTGAATTTCTTTCTTCTACATTGACTCCGATGAATTCCATGCCGAGAATCTCTATTGCGGTTTTCTCTCTATGTTTCCTTTCATTTCTCTCCTCGATTTCCGCCTCCGAAGCCGAACTCCGATCTTTGCTAGAGTTCAAGAAGGGGATTCAAACAGATCCGATTGGTAGGGTTTTGGACTCATGGAAGCTCTCTTCACTCAGAGACTACAACGACTGTCCTCGCTCTTGGACCGGAATTTCCTGCGACGACGGAACCGGCAACGTCACCAGCATAGTTCTCGATAGACTCGGTCTCGGCGGTGAGCTGAAATTCCACACTCTGCTTCAACTAAAGATGCTTCGGAATCTCACGCTCTCCGGTAACGACTTCTCCGGCCGGTTTCCGCCAGCATTGGGGACATTGACGACTCTGCAGCATTTGGATCTTTCCGATAACAAGTTCTACGGTCCGATCCCGGCTCGAATTAACGACTTGTGGGGATTGAATTACCTCAATTTGTCGAAGAATAACTTCAGGGGTGGATTTCCGGGAGGGATAAGCAATCTTCAGCAGCTGAGAGTGCTGGATTTGCATTCCAACGAGCTTTGGGGTGAAATTGGTGATGTTTTATCTGCATTGCGGAATGTGGAACATCTTGATTTGAGCTCTAATGGGTTCTCTGGGGGTCTCTCGCTTGGCGTCGAGAATGTTTCTGGCTTGGCCAATACGGCTCATTTCATAAATTTGAGCCATAACAATCTGAATGGCGCCTTCTTTGAGGGTAATTCAATTTCTTTGTTTCGGAATTTGGAAGTTTTGGATTTGGGTCGCAATCAGATCAAGGGAGAGCTTCCTTCTTTTGGGTCATTGCCTAGCCTTCGGATTCTGCGACTTGGGAGTAATCTGTTGTATGGGTTAATACCGAAGGAATTGTTAGAAAGTTCTATGTCTTTAGAAGAATTGGATCTTAGCGGCAACGGCTTTACGGGTAAATGATTTCAACTTCAATTTTCTCTCCTTGCTGACGAGTTTTACTCATTTCTTCGTCTTTCCCGTTATCGAGATTGCCACCGGACTAAAGTAGGCCTGACTATTATGTTAGTTCATCAACTATGGGCCAATGAACTATGACGAACTCTTTTTTGTATATATTCCTTATCATGCATCTATATCTTTTTCTTTATCATTCCTTTTTGTTTGTTCTCGGGGAGGCAGAGTTGGAAGGGAAAATTCTGTCTCTTTCATCAAGGCTAAATTCATTAAAAACTCTTGTAATTTTATTTTATTGCGCTTGCTGATTATAAGCAATGGTTAACATTAGACCATAGCGGCATAGCGTTTACTTACTCTCTCACTACTTTGGAGTGAGACAAAAGGAAAAGAATTTAGAAAGCTGCAAGTGCACAAACTTATGTGCTCGTGCATGGTTTGTAATGTGGTATGTAAAGGAAATCTAGCAATCTTTTGATAGCTGTTCTTTGTTCTACAAGAAATTGAAATGACTGAGAAGTGGGGGGGGGGGGGGGGGGGGGGGG